>JANKOE010000008.1:7060900-7072721 GCA_026284465.1 Erythroxylum citrifolium
AAATTCAACAATTTGCTACCCGAATTAATTCGGGCCGGGCCGGGTAATCGGGCCGGCCCGAATAATGCTCACCCCTAATATCAATAGGCAGCTCCGTACTTTTTTCGATAGTTAGAGAACTAGAGCAAGTAAAGCATAGTACTTGGAACAATAGGAAACGAGGAGTGGAACTGGCCAAGGGGCACGAAAGGTATAAGAAGTGTCCTAACTCTCTTAGTAAGTAATTTTTTTCTTCTTAGCTACAATTTAAGTGTTATCAATGGACCAACTCATGGCAACTCATGGCTCAAGCTTAGGTTAAGGTTTAACTATTCCAAGCAAAGAATCGAAACTTTGGATAATTCAAGCTCGGATTCAATTAAAAAGTCCTTATTTTATATCTTTAATTAAAAAAATTATTTTTAAAAAATTGATGGGATTGAGCAGGCTAGCTTATTGTCATCCTAATTATTTGATTAATTGATTGTCCCATCATAATCAAGATTTGGGCCTTAATTCATTATCCTTCGTTAGCCCATCTAAACTTATCTAGACAGGCCCATTAGCCCCAAAGAAGCATCTTACTGCCACGTGTCAATCGGTAACATGAGCTTTCAGACCCTCGGTTGACAGTGTCCCAAAAGTGAAGAGAATTAGGGTTTTGGAGTAACGGAGAAAGACTGAGCTAGGGTTTTAGGAACAAAAAGCTAATCTTTTTCCAAGTTCTAACACGAGAGCGAAAATGGGGTTTTGGGGTAAGTACTGTGACCAATGCCCTTTCATTTTTTTTTGTGTGGATTTGCATTGGACTGTTTAGAAATTTATAATTTGATTTGAGTGCGAAATGTTGCTTCCTGCTATTAGGAATGGAGGTTAAGCCGGGCAAGCCACACCCTTTTCATTCCGACAATGTACAGGGAAGGCTTTACGTTACTCAAGTACGTCTTTGCAATTGCTCTAGTTCATAGTTATTGCGGTTGAATAGTTGGGCAATTTTTACGTTTGCTATTTGAGTTTCTGAATGTTTACTTTGTAATAATTCAGGCGACTTTAGGTCTTGGTTCCTCAAAAGATAGGACCATACTCCAGTGTTCTGTCGGGCATAAGACTCCGATTTTCCTGTGCTCATTGTTACCTGATAGACTTGAGTCTTGCTCTTTGAATCTTGAATTTAAGGATGAGCTAGTGGCTTTTTCTGTGATCGGTCCACGGAGCATTCATCTCTCTGGTTATTTTGTGTCTGATGAAGGAGATCATCTTCCAGATGAATATGATTCGTATCTTTACTATTATAATTTTATTTCGTTTGTCATACCTTTTCGCTACCTTAGAATTAAATGCGTGTAGTTCTTGCTGATATTATGTAACTATTTACATGATTTTGTATAAAAATTGCTTCTTACTACGACAATTAAGTGAGTCTGGAGAGGATATTGCTGAGACAGACTCGGAAACAGATGAATCCAATGAATATGACTATGGTGATGACTATGATGGTGATGACTTCATTCTTCATGATGACGACGACGAAGACGACGATCTTGAAATGTTTCAATGCTCGCCTGTTCCAAATAGTAGAGGTATTCCTAAATTTGTTTATCATGTTCTTATAAAAGAAGTTGGTAACGTTGGTCTCCTATCTTCTATCTTTTTTTAACTATATAGAAATTGGAGAAAGATGAACATTTCATTACTTTGCAGAAAGTCTGGAAACTAACTCTCTCTTGAACGCCTGGTAACTGAAGATAAAGGATCATGCACATTATAGTAGAATGATTGTATACCCACATTTTTTATATCCATTTTCACCAAAATCACATGATGCAACATATACTTATTAATTCACACCAAAAGGAGATGTTGATTTTATATTCATGATGCTATTGACTAAAAGCATTTTTTCACATTAATAATTTTTCATAATTCAGTTGTGATTGAGGAGATAACGGATGATGATAAACTTGCAAATGCAAATGGTCCATCTAAATTTTCCAAGCAAAAAAATTCAAGTGTCCTGGAGAACCAGGATAACTCCCAGATGCAAATTGTTGTCAAGAGGCCCAATGATACATCTATTTTGGAAAGCGAAGATGAGTATGGCTTTCCAATTTCTATGTCTCAAAAGAGTGAAACTACGATTCAGGAGTCCCTAGCAGAACAAGGTGAACAAAGAGGTACCAAACCAGCCAAGGAATCCAAGAAAAAGGTGAGCAACGATACTGAAGATGCTACAGCCAGAAAAAGAAAGGTTATAAATGCTGACCAAGATGTTGAAACAGAAAGGTAAGGTAGTAAATTCCTGTGAGACTAGCTTATTTATTTTTATTTCTGTTTGGTGATAGGGAAGCTAGTTAGGGGGCATTTTGGTGGTACCCAATGGTTGACACTAATTGCAATTTAGGAAGCCAGCCTAACTTTTCTCTTTGTTGTACAAATTTGCTGCTTTGGTTTGTGAATCTGATCTTAGGAAGAAAAAGAAGAAGAAGAAGAAACAAAAAGAGAAGGCCAAAGAAGCAAATAGTTATGAAATGGATGATAATGACAAAATTAACGAGCTTCCAAATAGTGAAACCCAGCCTGGAGAGGTGAATAAGCAAGATGCTCTAGATGGAAATGAAAATGGTCAGAGGTGAGCTAAGCTGTGTTCAATTTTGTGCATATGCATGTATGCACCCAACAAACTCACATGTTGATCCATTTTCTAATAAGGATCACAATGATTCCTCTGTTTGCATGCATGCATAGGCTTACATACCTTATTACTAAATCTATGTGCAGTGCCCTTGATGTTGATCGAGATGAAAAATCTTCTGCTAAGAAAAAGAAGAAGAAAAACAAGAAGAAGGCCCAGGATGAAGAGGGGGCAAGCAAGGTTCAAACTGCAACAGCTATTGGAGGTAAGGCAAATTCTTCTTTAGAATCTGAAGATCAAAAGGTTTCAGCCAAATTCTCCAAAGTTAGATCTTTTGCAAATGGATTGATTATTGAGGACTTGGCAATGGGCAAGCCAAATGGTAAGAGAGCTTCCCCAGGAAGTCAGGTAACTTGCGTTCCACTAAATCTACAATCTTTCAGACTATGGTTTCCTTATCACATATGGATTTCTCTGAAATGTTTACACAGTAGCATATAGCAATCGAATCAGCATTTGATATACACCTCAATCCAGTCTACATTCATTTGGATTTTCCGCGTGAGTAATTTGTTAAATGTATATAGACCAACATTTGAAATAAAAGAACTATGTTTTCAGGTCAGTGTGCGGTATATTGGCAAACTAAAGAAGAATGGCCAAATATTTGACTCGAATGTGGGAAGAGCACCTTTTAAGTTCCGTCTAGGTACAGAGTGAATCCTTCATCCCATGGTTCAGATAAATAGAAAATCTGATTCTCACTACAGTAACTCCTTTTCTTTTGGATTGCAGGTGTAGGACAAGTTATAAAGGGATGGGATGTTGGAGTTAATGGTGATAACTCCTACCAACTGGATTCTCTTTTCAGTTGCATTGAGCTTTTTCTGAATCTAATTCCTTTTGGTTCTCGTTTCATTCGTAGGCATGCGAGTTGGGGACAAAAGAAGGTTGACAATACCACCATCAATGGGGTAAGCAATTGCTGTTGTTTCTTGCTCATATCTTCCATAAAATCGTTTGTGAGACTTTTTATCACCTCCTTATTTCAATGTCTCTAGTACAAGCTGGAATTACCTGTTGTAATTCTCCTCCTTCCATCATAACTTGTGCAGCTATGGATCTGAAGGGGCTGGTAAGAAGATACCGCCAAATTCGTGGCTCGTGTTTGATGTTGAGTTGATGAATGTACGCTGATCACCAGGTTGGTGCTGGAAAACCTTGTTACGGCTAAGGAGACTTGAATCTTACAAGCCACTCTTGTTTGTCGATTAACTAGTAAAAGTTCATCATTTCCATTTCCATCTCATTTGTGCTCAAGACTGTTGAGATGGATATTGAATGAACGGAAGTTTTGGTAGAAAGCTCGAGTCTTTATAATCGATGTATGAACAATCCATGGATTGGAAGTTTCTTTGATTTTTTTTTCAAAATTCTGTTCTCATATGTTTTAAACTATTGCTTATACTTGTATCTTATTTTGTTATCAAAATAATATAATGTAACAATATAATGGAACGGTTTATAATAGAATGAAATGTAAATGGATGTAATATGAGAAAATTGTTGTTTGAGAGAGATGGAATGATTCATGATGTAATATAGTGAAATCTTGTTTAGATGAAGGGTTTATAATGTAATATAGTGTAAAGTTGTTTATCATTTTACAATCGATCATAAACGCCATAAATCGGAGGTTTTTTCATTTTTACTGTTTAGGATGAAATGAGATATAATATGAAACCCTCCACTTCCATCTTATTCCATTCTATTATAAATCTTCCTCCTAAACGATGGAATAATATTTCATTCTATTAATAAACTCTTAACCAAACATACCTTAAGGGTAGAAGAATACTCAATATACAGAATCTTCCTTTTATATTTTACAATAAGATTATTTCCGATTTTCTGTTACTTGAAACCATAAACTTTATAATCATAATGGAGCAATCTTATCAATTATTTCAAGGGTCTCCCTGTATAACCTAATTTTAAAAATAAGAATTAAAATAAAAAATGAGCCAACTCTCTCATTTAAATGCTTTATTTATTTTTTAGCTATTATTATATTTATATTTTTTATAAAATTAGTTATTTGACCAGTTGGTATTATATAGGCCCAAAGTCCACTAAAAACTGTTAGGCCCATTTGATACTACCAACATCTTCCGACTAGTAGACTGGTAGTGTTGACTTTTGACCTTTTTCTCCTCCCCTTTTCACCAAATATTAATCTTTCTTTTTTTTGAAAAGAGAGAACAACTATTATCTCGAAGAATAATGATCCAAGATACAGTCAGGCATGTCAACCCACACCTGAATGCGATTATGGAGAACAGACGCCCGAGCAAGAGAGTGGGCTCTCCTATTCCCCGAACGCCTAATCCAAGATACAGAGATATTTTCCTTAGTGCATAAAATATCCTTACAGTCCAAAATGATAAGACCAGAATAGGAAAAATCCAAAGACCTGGAGTTCAAAGCATGGATAAGGAGCTGACTATTTGTAAAAATAGAACCTGTTTGTAGCATGTCATCACGAGCAAATAACAAGCATTGCCGAAGAACAATCGCCTCCGCCATCGTAGGACCTCCATTGCCTTCCTCGTAGCCAGAAAGTGCCAATGAAAAGGAGCTTTCTCCGTCTTCAAATAGAATGCCAAAATCAAGAAGGTCAGCATCTGCAAATATCGAGCCATCAATGAAAGCCAACCAATTAGAGGACGACGTAATTACTGCTACTGTCCGAAAACACAACGGTAGACTGAGAGCAATATGCAGGGAAGTGCCGACGGGCATCAGCTCCTTGAAGTCCGAATAGTAAGAATTTGTTTGAGTATGAATATGGTGTGGCGTAACTCGTTTATCATGCCATAGTTTTTGATTATGTGCTAACTATAGCTTCCATGCCTGAATACCGATTCTAGCAGCACGATCCCGGCCTGTTGTCTCAAGGATATAGGCAAAAAAATCTTGAAAAGATGACAAAGAGGATGTTAGAACCAAGCCCGCTAACCTCCATAACTCCTTAGCCATAAGACATTCAAGGAACACATGCTTCATGGATTCTTGTTCATGGCAAAACAAGCAATGCAAGTCAACATCCACTCTTCGGTGTTGCAAATTATTTGTTACAGGCAACGGTCTTAGAGAATGCGAAGAAGAAGAAACGAAGTGTATGGGGCCAAATATGGAACAATTGGGCTACTACTTGAGTTCGTTGGTTTGGATCTGTTGGGTTATTTAACTAGTAGTATAGCCCAATAATCTAGTAGTAAATAACTGAATAGAGAGAATGTGTTCACGCATTGGTTGCTGGCAGCAAACATAGGAAATTCTGTTACTGAACGTCGTATAAACAGCTGTAGCAGAAATTGTTCCCTATGACATGAAAATGAAAGATTTCTTGCCTTTCTCTCTCTCTCGCTCTCTCTCTCTTCTTCTTCTTACAATTTCTGTAACTGTCCTCGTTCTTGGTCAAGTGACCGTGCTCTCACAATAGAGCTCCCAACCATTTCAATCCAAATCGGTACTATTCCACTTGAAATTAAAACAGCATGACTGTGGCCCCCACAGTAATTCCGGCCAGCTACCCCACCTTCACATGCCAATGAACTAAGTGATCAAAAATTGCGGAGTGTGATGTTGCAGTACATACCTTCATTATTGAACCTTAAAATACCCAAAAGTATCATATATAAGTTACTACTGGGACCAATTTTTCCTAAACTCTGTTCTCCACCTCGACTCTTGTTCTAGCACTGGAGGTGAGGAGAAGAAAGAAATCTCTTTCCATTACCAAGATAAGCCCTGAAGATCAAGGCATCTCTTCATCTAGAACTGTTAATTGATGCGACCAATTTCAAACTACTCAGTGTTAATAATATGAACGGCCAAAAAACAGAAACTTTATAGTATTGGTCCAAGCTTTTAACCTTATTGCACTAAAACCTTCAGGCCGGGAACTTCGAAAGTTAATGATAAGTGGTGACGGAAAATCGAAGTTCGGATCGACCAACGTGCATGGTAGATAGGCATGTGCATCTCAAATGGAAAAAGAATTGAGCTTTATGAGTGCTTTCCTGGAAAGGAGAAGGATACGTGCTTGGAGAGATAAAGAGTTGGTTTTGAAGTTTGGTGAGAAACAAGCAAAAAGCTTTTTACTTTTTCTCGTGTAAAGCTTTTTATTTTTATGTTGTTAAATAGTCTACTGTATAAAGTTCTTTTTAAAAAGCTATTTTTTTAATTGACAGTTAAACAGTCAACTGACTTTTTAAAAAAGCTCCAAGTGCACTTCAAGAACATTAATCCACTTAGAGTGAGTTGCAAGCAGATTATTTTGCTAACTGATGCTTGAATACTGCTGGGAGCATAGTAACTTTATGCTTCTGTTTACATTAGCTAGATTACAAAGGGTGCTTGGCAGGAAGTTTGTTTAGATAATGCTGAATGTATTTGCTGCTAGGATTTAGATTACAAGGAATGTTGTTGGTTCTATTAGATTCATGTGTAGGAATCTCTAGATTTGTATATAACTTTTTTATTATTTTTATAAAGCATTTCTGAATTACCAAAAAAAAAGACAAAAACTCTACTGATAAAAGCTCATCCAAATAGGCACAGAGTCAAATTTAATATCTAACCTCTAATATTAAAAGCAAACTTAGAAGTGGCTGTAAATATTGAAATAACTAACAAATCTCTTGTATTATGTGCATAATTGGATGTTGAATTATGAATTTGGTGAGGATGTACCAATAAAAGTTGAAATTGATATTAAACTGTTGTGATCTGACTCTTTACTCATTTTTGATTCGTAATTATTAAGCACATCATACCACAGGTCCATAAGTGTTTAATGATATTAACATATACTAAAGCTCAATGATAATTTCCGGTTGTGCTGAGCCAAGTTCGCTATATTTCCTCCCAAAGTTAAATAGAAAGCTCTTGCCCTTTGTTTCACACTCAGATTGATTATCATACTTGAACCTGAATGTATGTATGTTTCTGTATATTTACATACTAGATGGGGTCTGAGATCAATTTCCTTAATGAATTAATACTGAAGACAATTCTTAGATATAAATTTGTATATATGTTACAACTATGTTCCATCTGCAATTTTTGTTTCAGTAAGTGGTAGTTCCCACATTATATATGCTTTTCATCCTTCCATACAGAATGGCAATCCACTATCCACTTTCCGCGGAAATTTCATCATATGGATCCTTAATTACATGTTGGCATGTTAAGGAACAGAGACCAGAATTGATGTCAATCAAGTTTGAAAGATTGATCGATCTGAAGGGGTACATATTGTTTAAGCCAACTGGCTAAATCTTTCAAAAGCAATCCAAATTGGTATTCTTTTAGTTGTGGAAATTGTTAAACGTCATTGATGACAACCATGTTCCGCTGAAATATGGGATACAAGTCTAAGATTGATTCGTTGGATATGCAACCAAATAACTTAGAACTCACTTAAGTTCTTTTCTGCACAAATTCGTAGGCACCAAAGTCAATTAGTTTCTCTTTGCAGCCGTGAAAGTTGGCAGGAGCTGGTTAGTATAATAACCGAGAGGCCCTCGAAAAAGGGATGAAGCTTCCAAAACTTATAAACAATACGGGAGGCACAAAAAGTAGCTGGCAAACTCTACTCAAGACTAAAAGTTTGTGGCTCAATATTGCTCCAAGTGGTTATCGAGCATCTAAAGTTCTGACTCTTGACCATTTCTTACGTCAACTTGTAAATTCATGGATCTTAGAGAACAGCCTTCTTAAAATAAAAAAAAAAGAATTCAGGCACCAACTCAGCAGCAGTCAGCATCTTCTTCACTGGCGATTTTATTCCTTTAAGCGTGTAACAAACACGACTGAAACTGCAATTTACGTAAGTCCAAGCTCTCCAAGATTTGACGATTAAAGAATGCAAGAAGACTAGGTTCCGTTTAAACGTGAATTTGGTCCGAAGTATTTTCTGGGCATCACGTTAAAGGGAATAAAGCAAAACAATGAATTGCAACCACTTCGGATACATGCTAATCACGTAAACATAAACTGACTATGAAACCTCAATGGTGTTAAAAAAAAAGAAGCAAAAGTCTAATGTCAGCTTGATAACTTAAAAATGATTATCAGACTTCATATGTCATCTTCAACGAGCTCGCGCACACACACATAAATATACATGTTTTGGTTTAGAAATTAGACATGTTGATATACCGCGTTAGTGACTCATCATTTGTGTATATTCGGTGCTTACTAAGTTGCAACTTGTATCACTATAATAATACAGTCACTGTTATTTTTAAAAATGTTATAATCACTGTAACAAATCATCTGGACAATTGATAACTGGGTTTTAAGAATTTTATACGCTCATTCTGTTCACAAAGATATAATCAATGAGAATAGCAATATGTATGTTAGTTCCAAGAATTTAGAAACTGGTTCTCGTAGTTATAAAAGATAGGAAGATTAGAACATCTTCTTCTGTCATGATTTAAATTTCAATTGAACTTTACAAACTTCTATGATAGTTAATGGGTATGATCCTAAAAGAATGTAAATAGATTCACTTATGTACATTGTGAATAATGTTTATGTGTACAAACTATATAAAACAAATCATTAAGGCATACATTTCGTGTGTGTTGACCGTAGTTAATGTGGTTTTAGTTAAACAAGGTAATCAAGGGTAGAGGATTATCATTGCAGCAAATGTGAAAAACTCACATGTGGTTAAAGAAGAAAAATGCTTGGGGATCTCAACTCTACCTAATCCTGATGTATCAGCAAGCTGACTTTAGAGAGCCCTCCCTTACAGTTACTCCACATTTAAAGGATCGAATCAATAATTTAGAAGTAATTTACACAATATGTTGATTGATTTGAGGCTTTTAGCATATCCAGATCAACTGGGTATTATAAAATTAGCAGTAACATGTGATTAACTAATCGAACTTAGTAAGCAGTATCTTAAATGATGATTGGAATTGATGCTAAATAGAAAATGCAACCATGGAATGGAATACTCAAACCACCGCATGACTCAAGAGGGAACAGTGGAGTTTCGAGCTCCTATAAATGCACAACGTACTCATCATCATCATCTTCACTTCTACCTTTGTATAGAGAAGCTTGGCATACGTAGAAACTCCTGCTCAGTTCTATAGCTATGGCTACTCGTCAAGTTTTTGTTTTGTTCATTATTGCAGCTACTGTTTTGCAAACACCAACACATTCACAGTTGACCCCTGATTACTATAACCAAGTGTGCCGTGGGGCACTGCCCACTATAAGAAATGAGGTCTCGAAGGCCATTTCATCAGAACGACGAATGGGAGCTTCTCTACTTCGCTTGCACTTCCATGATTGCTTTGTCAATGTAAGTTGATGATGTACATTTGTGGACTGGATTTAGCAAGTGATTTTCTCGTTTTCTTTCGCTGTCTCTGGAATTAGCAACCTCTGATGAGACGTTTGTGAAATATTGGCAGGGATGTGACGGATCAGTTCTTTTGGATGACAATCCTAAAACCAACTTCATAGGCGAGAAGACAGCCATTCCCAACTTGAATTCACTCAGAGGGTTTGACGTCGTTGACAGAATTAAGGCAGCAGTGGATAAAAAATGCAAAGCCAGTGTGGTTTCATGTGCGGATATCTTAGCTGTGGCAGCTCGCGACTCTGTAGAAATTGTAACAACTTGATAAACTTACTCTTCTTCTTCTTCCTCTTCTTGTTCAACTTATTCAATGAATTGAACCATAAAATTTCTTACAGTTAGGTGGACCAGGTGGTCCGAGATACAACGTTTTGTTAGGCCGAAGAGACGCAAGAAGCGCAAGCTTCAGTGACGCACTCGCAGATCTACCAGCTCCATTTTTTAACTTCTCCCAGCTGCTTTCCAATTTCCAATCCCACGGGCTTAACCTCACAGACCTTGTGGCTCTCTCTGGAGGACATACCATTGGACTTGCTCGGTGCACAACTTTCCGTAGCAGGATTTACAATGACACCAACATAAACACGGTATTTGCCAAGAGATTACAGCGTACTTGTCCAACAACTGGGGGTGACAATAACACACAGCCATTGGATCCAACTCCAGGAACATTCGACTCACAATACTTCGGGAGCCTGTTGCAGAACAGGGGTTTGCTCCATTCTGATCAGGAGCTGTTCAAGAATCAAGGCAGTGCTAGTGATAAGCTGGTGTTGCAGTATATTAGAAGTCCCGGTACCTTTTTTAGGGACTTCAGAAATTCCATGATCAACATGGGAAACTTGAAACCTCTGCTTGCACCTAATGGAGAGATCAGAAAGAACTGCAGAGTCGTTAACTAGCTAGCTAGGCATGATTTTAACTGATTATGATCATCGCTTAATTTGTTTATCGGAAGTGTTGCATGTTCTCTTCAATCTTCATTTCTGCACTATTTATTTATTCTATTGTTGTGTTCCTTGTTCCCTGTAATTCTGCTATTTATAAGACCATATCTTTTCCAAAGAGCTTGTTGTAAACTCCAAATGATGTTTAGTAAATGCAATGCAAGCTTTTTTGTTTGATTAAACATGACAGCAACATTTAAACAGCTTTCAAAATATTGACCAAAAAATTCCGATAATAAAAAATATTTTATTGCCAAACTTTATAATCAGCCAACTCATTATTAGAATTTAGTATGGGTGTCAAATGCCTAATCAGATCCATTTGGTCCATCTCAATGTGGAGATCCAATACCCATTTTGGAATCTATGTAAGCTCTTCCATTTGCATTTCAACCCTATAAAATTTCCATCCAATTTAGCTACTTAGCTATTTACATTAAAAAACTTAAAAATATTAAAAATGATATATATAGTCTTTAATTAATACAAAATAAAAATCACATTTTTCTTGGAAATATGTTTTTGAGAATATTTTGCAAAGTGGTTATTTTTAAGGAAATGTTACAGAGTTATTTTCGGCATATTATTTATGGTGTAAATAGATAATTTAGATATTATTAACTATTTTTATAAGGGTTACCAAAAAAAGCTATTTTCGGTGTAAATAGATAATTTAGAGAATATTAATTATAATGATTACGGGGCATTATTGTAACACCCAAATACTCCATGTGAGGATATGTGGATGCCACCCAAGACAGAACAAACAATCACACTGATATTTATTTTAATTAGTAACTCAAACCCACA
>JANKOE010000008.1:7075589-7087960 GCA_026284465.1 Erythroxylum citrifolium
TTGATTCAATACATGAACTTTTGACGAATTTCAAAATACATTGTGTTATGCCTTGAAAGACTTCATGGCATTGTGTACATTCGGAAAAGAGCATTCAATAAATTGATTTGATCATGATATGTGCTTTTGTGTGGGCGAGAGAGGAACGTTGTGATAGTCACGTGCACGTTGACCCCTAGCCTTCCCTGCTGCCTGCTTTAGGCTACGAGATCCTGAGAAATCGAACTCGTTGTGTTTACGATAAACTTTGGTTTATTCGTTGTGTTTACGGATACTCTCGAGCCATTTGATTGTACATTGCATCTTTGCATAATTATGAATGGTGCATAATTGAGTGTTATGTGATAGCTAAATAAATATGCTATGTGATGCGAAGATGTTTTCGATTTTAAGTTTTGAGTTTGGATTTCGCATGTGACTGAAAACAAAGAATTTTATAAAATTATTATGATCGATTTGAAAAGTTGAAATTTTGAAAATAAGCATTTGTGAATGATTGGAAAAAGTGAGGAGTTTGAGGAATAAATATTGCAAATGTTTTTGCTTATTGTTTGTTTATAAACCTGTTACCCACGAGCATAAGCTCACCCCCTTCATTCCCATCCACAGGTGATGGGAAGAAGATCGGGTGAAAGAAAGTGAAGATATTGTTCGATTTTGCTTATTTTGTGTTTTGAATAATTAGACTTTTGGTATTAATAAGGTATATGGCTTGAATCGCCATGAATTTGTGACGTATATTGAATTATGAATTGTGAATGTATATGAATATGACTGGATTGAGTTCGGATTGAAGTATGAATTATGGATTTTGTTTATCGAATTGAGTTTGCGTATGAATTTGGGATATGAATGGAATTGTATATGAATGGAGTTTGATTTTGAGTATGGTTTATGATTTTGAGAATTTTGAAGTGTTAGGTCTAGGCTTGCGTTTGGTTGTGATTTGGATTCCGGACGGGAGGTCCGATGTTTCTGAGTTGATTGGGAATTTTAGAAGTGTATTTTGAACCTTTGCAGATTTTTGGGCTGTTCAAAATACAGCCGTTATGCTGCCCGATTTTCGATAAAATCGGGTTATGGCAAAGTAAGAATTAGAATAGGTTTTGTTATAAATGAGATAAGAATTTGGTTTATGGATGAAGTTTTGGAACATGTATGTATATATATGATGATTCGAGATTTGCATGAGGATGACTTTCAAAAAGGGAAATTCTTTTGATATTGTTTTGATTTGTATAAGTTTGTTTAAGTAAAGTGGAATAAGAATGAAAAAAATATACTGGATTTTTTGGATAGGCTTAGTCTAAGGTTTCCAACGCAACACGCAACTTTTCGTTTCCTAAGATTTGCGCTTTCGGATGTCGGCATTTGTTTCCGTTCGTTTCGAAACGTTTGTTTCGATTTGCTTTCGTTTCGTCCCGCTTCGAATTCGATAAGAAATCCGTTCTTTCGATTTCTGCTTCGATTCTGTTTTCTTCGTTTTCATTTCATTTTTCGGTTGGGGTCCGGTTCCGAGATTGGGTCCCAACAAATTACCTTATAGATTTCTGGGAAGATAGAGCATCCTCCATAAAAGTTTCATTGACAAGTGGAATAGGTGGTGACCTAGTTTGATTTGAGGCATGAGTATCTCTAAATTCATTCATATAACCTTTTCCAAAATGAAGAGACTCTCTAGGTTCACGATCTGGCAAATCGGGAAAAGTTCCCAACATCTTTGTTTTCCTGGGCATTTGAAAGAGCAGGCCTGTGCGAAAACAAGAAGATTACCACAAGAAGATCAATGGAGAAGAGATTGCAGGAACGAAAAATTATGTCATAAAGACTTGTTTCTCAAACTTAGATGCAAAACGAACTATATAATATATAACCATTTTGGAAAGTGGTGATAATTAACCACCCAGATCAAAAAACTTAGTAGTTAATAAAGACAAAAGGTACATTTACCCTCTCACAAACCTGTATGAATTTCTAAGTCTAACCATAGGGGACTGAATGAAGGAGTTGTACTTCAAACCCACTGTTCTTCTTCATCAAGAACAACATGCCCACGCTCAACCATATTATGGTCCTCAGAAACAAAAGAAGGTGGTCTTGGTTTTGAAAAAACAGTCATTTCCATATTCAACAAGAAATGACGATGGACTGCAACATTAAGCAACAAACATAAACCAAAAGTAAGAAGATCAAATTAATAGGTACCTATTCAAACAATAAATCTTAATGTCAATCCATGACTAAGCCATCCTAAAATGTTAATAGTAGCTTAGGATGAATGAGACAAATATAAAGAGATGGCTCAAAGGTATAACAACCATTTAGACACTGGATGTATAAGAAGAAAATATTAAACTGTATCCCTCTTTACTGCATCCTTAGCACCAAAACATATTTCTTAAAGAATGGAATGCCAAGGACATCCATACAATTAGGAGTGATTCCTAGTATCTAAAAGGCAAAGTATATAAATAGTATTTTACCTTTGAACACAAGTTTGTTTGAATTACTTGACATCTGTTCATTTAAAGAAATCAAAGGAGGTGATTTGACTCTTTGCAGGTCCTGGACTCTATCAATTTTAGTTGTTACTCTAGTTCCAGAATTGCAAGAAGCAACAAATGAAGTTGTGATAGAACGTCTTGGATTTGCTTGCACATCATCCTTAAAGAGTCTTTACATCATCCTAGTTCAAAGGAGATCCAACAGGTCTGCACAAAAGGAATAAGCTATAAAGATTGTCGAGCATAATACAATAAGACTATTTGCATTCAAAATTTAAGCTAGGCAGACCTACAATAGTGAAATGTGGTAAAATTTATGACATGCTTTCATTGTAGGTTGAAAATAAAAAATTTAAGAATAGGGAACCATAAAGGAGTTAACCTATGGGATCCAATAAATTGGTAATAACTTGTTGCAGTAGGAAAGCTTCTTTTAAAATTCAAAGGAGCTTCCTCCACTCTTTCTTGAGCTTCAAGGTTCCTTTCATCCAAAGAGGATCACTAGCTCTATTAGACTAGGAGGGAGAAGCAACCAATATTTCTTCAAAACATTTTCACAAAGCTTCGCATTGCATCATGAGTATTATACCAAAAAAAAGGACTAGGGCTTTAAAAACTTCAAGTATCTTCATACCTTGAATTTTGATAAGCTTGTTGGAGAATATTAGCAAGATCAGAAGTTTGATGAGGTAAAAATGGCGACCTCATCCTTTCGGTATTTGCGGGTCCTTTAGAAGTCAAAACCAATTTTGCATAACTTCTAAAGAATTATCTTTAAATTACGTGCATTTTCCAATTCATATACAAATAAGATAATACAAAGTTAAAACTTAGGAAATCAAAGATGTGATTCTTTAAGAGAGAAAAAAAGGGAAAGGAGAAAAAAGTTTCAATCTTTAGGTGAATAAATGAAGCAATCTATTAAGCATACTCAAGAATAAATAAAATCACGCCAAAACAAGAGTACACAATTAGCATTACATTGAGAGAATTTTTTTAAAAGGGAGAATACCTAGGAGATCGGTGAGGGGCAGGATGGGGAAAAGGTGGAGGATCTAATGAAGTAAATGTAGACGGTGGAGGAATACTTCCGAAAGTGACAGAAGTTTGAGATGTTGGCTCAGCAGCCTTCCCAACTTGCATTTAATCTTCTTCTTCTTTGTTTAACTCATAGAAGTAAATATATGTGTGTATATATATACACAACGTAATGTATCGTATATGCAGACTTAATTAGTAGTCTAACTTATCGGCGACTGAGTGTAGCTCCTTCGTGGATTTGATTTTCGCGGAAGAACATATGCAATATATATTTCAAAATGTTATTTGTATTTGAATGTGTTTACTTTCGTAAACTTTAGGAATTGAGCCCAGGCCCATTAAACCTCATCTAATAAATAATTTTATAAAAACACCAAATATAGAAATGGATTGGGTCAAATTTGAACCGTTTATGACAAGGTTAAGACAGTTCCGAGTTGATCTAATTAAATAAAAACAATACTATTTTAATTATTATTTTATGTATTCTAACTCAATTAAATTAATTCAAATTTTGAATTGGGTCCGAGTTAAATTAACTATCATCTTTGACCGAATAAAAGATGATAAAAAATTTATTTAAAAATTTAATAGTCTACCGCTTTAAAAAATTCATATTATATTTTACATTTGACTGGAAAAATTCATCAAATAACCACTAAATTCTAATTTTGCAGGGAGTTTAAGTACATAGAACACTCTTATGAATTCCGTAACAAATTTGGTATCAAATTTGTTTCGAAACGATATGATACTAATATTAGTCAATATTGAGTACTATTTTAGATCATTTTTTAAATTTCTAAAATAATTTCTAAAATTTATAAAATTTCAACAAAAAGAGCTAATACCAACTAGTATAGGAGTTTAGTACAATATCAATTTTTTATTAGTATGACCAATACCAACCAGTACGGTACGATAATCTCATCAATAAAATAGAATTTATAAAATTGTGGCAATAGTAAATAGTAAAAGGGTCAAATGAATTAATTTTTCATTCAATAAAAATAGTGTTTATTTTTCTAAAAACCTTATCATTTTAGCTACAACCAATCACAAAAAGGGTTAAATGAATTAATTTTCATTCAAAAAATCAAATTTATTTTTCTAAAAACTTATTAATTTAGTGAAAATGTATGTTGCCTTTTGTGATAAAATTATAGTTGTTATTCACATTTTTTAAGATAATGTTAGATTAAGTTATTATTTTAAATTTTAATATATGGATTATCAATATATGTAGTTTGAATATTTTGTAAGAAAATATTTAAATTTATTTGCAAATAATAGTATTAAAGGAAAAAATCGTGATAAGTAGTTTCTAGTTTCTAGTTTCTAAAATCTGTACAGTAATGACAAAATTAATCATTAGAGTGTTTAATTTTCATATGTTATTATAACAAGAAATAATTATCGTTAATTTGTTATGTTTATATTGACAATAACCTTTGTAATAAAAAGTTGACGGTCAAGTGACAACAAAATTTCTTGTCACAAAAATTACGAATAGTAGTGATCACAATGATAGTTCTATTTTTGTGACGATATTAAGTCGACACTAACTAATTAAATTTTTATTAATAAAAGTTTTCGTCATAAAAAATAAAATATCATTTGACGATAAACCGTTTCGTCACAGCAAGAGAAAAATATTAGTGATCAAACTATGTTTTGTCACAATAAATAGAAAATAAATATATGTTTTGTCACGATTACAATTCATTCCTGCCAAAATTACTTTGGCATCAAATTGCATATACTTTTAGTAACCTAGCTTAGTCATAAAAGAAATTTTGATACTATTAATATATTAATAATGATAATTTAATTGTGAAAGATACTAAATTGTCACAATTACCATTGTATTAGTAACCAAAAAAATAAATCATCACACTTAATCTAAACAATAGTGTCAATAAATTTTTTTGTAACAAAAAACCGCATATCTGTAACGAAATAATAATTTGTCACACAAAAAAATTGTCACTAAATATCTTAATTCTTATAATATATATTTTATCTAATTATCTGCTACTTTCTTATAACCTTTACGTTCTAGACTTCTGTCTCAAACATTTTTCTTGTAATAACTAGTTAACTTCCGATTGGCTTTGTCAAGTTCTTGTTAATTAAATGTTTTCTACTATTTTCTCAACTTCAAAATTTTGAACTTCTGCCTTAAAATTTTTTCCACTAATTACTAAACTTCCAACTCCCTTGGTCACGGTCTGGAATTCTACCCCAAACAATTTTCTTTTAACTGTTTAATTTGCAACTCACTTGATCATGCTCTTATTAACTATCTCTCTATACTATTTTTTAAAGTGCATATCAATTATGTATTAACTGTATGAAATTCTTAAATCCTGAACTTCTATTTACATATGCATGAACTCCCCGACAAAATGACTTTAAGGACTAATAGTATATGACGTTGAGTCAAATAAGTTGAATTCTTTTTAGGCTATCAATAATTAGAACATTAACATTTTTATAATTAAAGAATAATTATTTATTTCTTTATTTTTCCCAAATGAATCTCTTGATTGGAATTATTGGAGATCCCATTATTTCCAAACCTAAACAACCCTTCAAAGCATTGTGCTAGCTAATTAGTTTTGAAAATACATTATTCAGTCACTTATTTCTACATTATTATATTTGAGTCTAGATCTCCTGCCCAATATTATGGTATTTTATTGTGTCCAATAAATCTCAGCTATTTATTTATGTGGGACCCGTATGGAACCCGCGTGGGACCCGCAGAATAAATGGCTGAGATTTCATGAGACAGAATAAGATAGAGTAAAACTGGACAGAGAATCCGGTTTTATTATATTTATACCTCCTTCAAATTAGGTGCAACGTGGGACCTCCTTTATTAGCTTTTTGTTTCTAGTGATTGATGTTGGTATTTAAATATTGATTCTAATTTAAAACATTTACTTTTCCTCTCTTGAAAAGATTAACTAATGAATATCTCAAGCGATGTAACCAAAATCTTAAATTCACTTCTTATTTGTTTTATTATTGACATTTATGCAATTATATTTAAAAGAGTAAACGAAATTATTGTTATATAGCGAGAATAATTGAATGTCATGTCACTTTGTCATAACGTAGTGTTGTGCTTGTCCACCAACTCTTTCACTTTATGTCTGCCTTGCTCAATTTCAATTCTACCAACTATCTCTGTCCTATTCTCAATTACTAAGTTAAACGCATGATTTCGTCATACCATAGAATACTCATGTCTTTTGAACTTCATGATTCATATATAATATAGTCATGTAAAAATGCACTATACCTTGTACATTCATCACTCTTCATTTGTGATTTGGCTATTGGCCAATACAACATAAAGTGTAGACAGTATTTCCCAATCCAACCTTACACGGAATCACACGTTATTGTGAAACAAACAAACCATTTATGGTTACAGCGTTTATTCGTACGCAACACGACCAACTTTGGATTTTAGAGGAAAGTTGTCAGTTTATTTTGCGGCAATTAGTACGAATCTCTCCGCTAGTTCCTGTTAATGGGCTAAGATTTCCCATCTTCACCATAGCTGCAGCAAAATCTTCGTAAAATGAAGCAGAGTTAGTGCTATATGTGGAGACTTGTGAATCAGTGGAGCCGCCACTGTAAAGCTGTTGATCCGAATGCAGAAGACCTTCACTATTGACCAAGTTCATGAAATATGCATTATCAAACACCACAGGGCTTATGGCGTCAAGTGAAGAGAGGGTGTCATTGCTTCCAGTGCTCGGACAGTTGGCTTTCAATGAAGTTGCAAATTCCTGAAAAATGTTGTTTCCTTTGTAGATTCTGTCCCGAAACGTCAGACACCTGGCTTGCCCTATTGTATGAGACCCTGCATGCATGTCATTATAGAGTGGTGATTCTGATGACCTTTTCTGTAGTCTATAATCATTTTGGTATAAGTTGTAACAAAAGAGTCTTTGTAGTTTGTTATTATTAAGAAATGTCTGAAGACTAATACTAAATATTACAGGTCTGATACGAGCACTATGTATCATGTATTTAGTCAAGGGCATTGTAAGCGTCTTAACTAATTACCAGAGAGAGCAACCATCTCTTGGGAGGTGAAGCCCTTGTTTGAGAAGGAAGATATGAGGTCGCCAAGATCCATAATTGGGGAAGGAATATCAGTATTTGCAGCACGGAAACTTGCAGTGGTGGAATCTCTTCTGCCAAGTTGAACTGTCCATGAAGGCCCTCCTAACTACATAAATTGAAAGTTTTTAGCTTTAATATCTACGTTGTCTAAACTCTTAACACCTAAAACTTTAACCTCGAACCTATCATTATTCTCCCGCTTGGTTTTAAATGTCAATTGTATATTTATAACCTTTGAACTCACCACGACTACAGAATCTCGAGCAGCAACAGTTAGAATGTCAGCACAAGAAACAACACCAGGGCAAATAGACTCTAATTGAGACTTGATGGTATCGATAACATCGAAACCTCTCAAAGAGTTCATGTTGGGACCTGCAGTCTTCTCTCCTGTAAAACTTGAAGTGTCGTCTAACAGAATAGACGCATCACATCCCTGTTCCCAGCCATGCAAAACCTTGTCAAATTAGTATATTGATAACCAATTTTCAATATATAGACATATATATACATGTTCTTAGATATCAGATAAAACTTAGCTTGCATGCATGAGCGATATTATTTATTCAGTTATGTCAGCAAGTGTAAAGACCCGTTCACAATAACATAATACTCGCTACTAATGTATGGTGGTAAGAATCTTAAAGAGTGTAACAGTAAATATGCACGAAAATGCTATACAGTTGCATGATTTTTTACTAGAAATCCTTGGTAGAATATGGAATTAGTAAGATTCTCATAACCTGTGACGCCCACATCTATGTGCATGCATGGAATGATGCAATAGGAAGAGATGCAGAGAATGAAAGAGATACATTGACAAAGCAGTCATGAAAATGCAAACGGAGCAAAGACGCTCCCATGCGGTGCTCCTTGACCACTGCAGTTAATACTGCACGTTTTATAGTGGAGAGTGCTTTTGGGCATGTTTTCACGTAGTAATTTGACGATAGTTGTGCATATGCTATTCCAAACAAAAGCGAGGATAAATATAGACCACAAAGCGCAGACTTAAACCCCATAATATAATTTATCACAGACACAAGTAGAGCGATATCTATATATGTATTTGAAGCGTAATTGTTCCAAGTAGAGATGAGTTATTCTGATCATATGCTCGGTGCTCTTATATAGAGAGGAGCGTGTCCCTGAAGTTGTAGACGATGAAGGTTTTGATTCGATCGTTCATAGTCAAACATATCTTGTTTATATATGATTTCTTTTTATCGTGATTGCTTATTGTTTTTCCCCGAAAGCTGAAGTAGGAAGCAGAAAAAAGGAGTGCGGATGTAGGAGTCTGACGTGGTTAGATTAAGTTTGGCGTAATATAGCAAATGAATAAGCTAAGGTCAAATAAAGATGTTATTGGTGGCATTTACTTCTCACTAGACTGTAGCAGGTAGAATGTGAACGTATATTTATTGAAGAATCTATTTATGTCTGTATGTGTATTGATAATAGTCTAAGTCAACTAAACTATCATTCCTTTTTTTTGTTCTATAGCCCTTTTACGATTCAATGTCTTCTCTACTCAGATTTTGCTAATGCGCCAAACTTCGGAATGTTCCTCTTCTTAAGCTTTTAGCTGTGGCATCCAATAATACGATATAAAAATGGTCAACAACTACATGTTTGTTCGGTCTTAAAGATTCACATGATGAAATGAAACACCCTTTGACGAGATAAGTCGGGATTGCAAGTAGGTTGGATTGGAATTTTCTTTAATTGAATGTTTGCTAAATGACCACTATAAGAAAATTTTAAAGTAATCTGTGGCTAATTGAAGATTTGTTGTATCCTTGAAGTTGGCTTCTTGATCTCAAAAGGTGGAATCGCCCACCCTAAACGCCCTCACACTCCAGAATACGTAGTGAGGGGGAGGGGGTAAATCATGATCTGATCTCAGCCAATTTCTCAAAAAGGTGGCCAAATGCCGGTGCGCACAAAAAATCATCATATTGGATGAACTCCCACACTGTCATAGCCGGGACTCGAATCTAAAGCCTTAATCTCAACTTGCCCTTCCAATGATCAACTGACCTATAACCACGCGGGCCTTGAAGTTGCGTCTTGTAGTTGTGGTATGTGGTTCAAGTAGCGAATATACGCCTTTTGACTATTGTTGGAAATGGCAAAGCGAACTTAAACACATAACATATGATTGATGTGAATAATCTACCAAATGCAGACCAAGTGATATTTGTGAGCCAAACCCAACTACATGTACTATGATGGTAGACAATTCAGGAAGCTGAGATCATCGCTCACCAACCATCTTGGACTTAAATAGGTGATAAGATAGTCTTCGTTTTGTTAGAAATTAATCTTTTAAGTGGCTAAAGGCAATTATGAAATCTAATAATTTATTAAAGGACTTAAGACTTTTAGCGCATTATGATAGGAAATTTTAAAACTAATGATGGTTATCAGTTTTTAAAATATATTAGGGTTTTGTCTATGCTTAATAAGTTGTCTTCTCATCACAAAATACTATCACATACAAAAAGTGAACTAGAAAGCTCAAAAAGATACAGATTAATTAGGTAAGGAGTGTATTGTGAAATAGAATTATGAATATTTGTGAGTTCCTGATTTCTAGAGCTTATGATGTTTATCAAAATTATGCTTACATGTGGTATTAGAGCATAGTTATAAGAAATTTATGGTTATCATTTACTACCAATTTTTGGGAATTTAGATAACTTCATAAATTCTAATAAAAAAAATTTCGAAAAAACTTAATTTTTGTTTTTCATGGGTTTGATGATTACGTATGAAGAAAGAATGTTGAATTGATATTTATGTATGGAATAAAAGAGAGAAAATTGTTGGTAAATTTCGCAACAATTGCACCGAGAATAAAATCCTAGTGCTAATGACATGATTAGCAGTAAGTGCTGGGAAATCCCGACACTAGCATGATGCCAACACTTGCTATGCAACTAAGGCCGTTGACTTGTATTTTTTTATTATAAAATATTATGTTTAAATTTTAATTGCTCATAATTTGATGCTAATGAATTGTAATTTTATAAGTTAAAACTCGTTACTATAGAATATTTTTGAAATAGCTCAAAGTTGTTTGTTTATTTTTATAGCTAATGAGAATGAATATAGTTAATGCATACTTAATTAGTTATATTTAGATATCCAAAGATAATAAACTTTCTAGTTCGTATATGTGTGATTATTGAATTATGTACATATTTACATCATTATGTGTTTTATGGTATATTAATGGCTTGCCTATAGGTAAACATTAGTATTCAATTTAAGAGAATCAATATATGTTATATAGTATCTTAATGGATTGCCCAAAGGTGAACATCAACATACAATTTCCAAAGTTTTTTCTAGATGTATGTAGCATCTTACTGTATGACTTAAATCATTAATGTCAAGTTTTGCATCTATTGGCATGCATCCAAATCTCTTATTTATTACGATGCTTAATGGATTGAACTTCTCTAAATTGAGTGAACAAATCTAATTTGATCTTGGAGTTTTGGACTTAGATTTGACACGCAGAACTGAGAAATTAGATGCTCTGAATGTTTTGAGCACTGATGAGGAGAAATTTTATTTTATCAACTAAGAAAGATCAAATAAATTGAGTATGATGTATAGGAAGATGACAATTGTTATCAATATTAAGTCTGCTCTTCCAAAATTGAAAGTGATAAGGAATTACGTAAGCTTGTGAAAGAGCGCTCCCAGACTACTGACAAATCTTTTGCTGGAATGAGTACATTGATTAACATAAAATTTGATAGATCATGTACTATACATGAACATGTTATTGAGATAACAAACAATACAACAAGATTTAAGTCTTTGGGAATGGAAGTAGATGAAAACTTCATTGTTCAATTCATCTTGAGCCCATCATTGTCTAAGTATGGTCCTTTCCAAATGAACTATAAAACCATGAAGGACAAATGAAATGTGCATGAGTCATATAGTATATTAGTTCAAGAAGAGACGAGACTTAGTAATCAAGGAAGTCACCCTATTAATGATGTCAAGAATCAAGGAGCTAGTAAGAAAGGTGTAAAAAAGCATGAGAAGAAAGTGAAGGGAGACCCTTGAAAATTAGTGAGGAATCCTCTCAAATTCATAAGAAGGAATACGATAAACACAAATTCCATTTCTGTAAGAAAATCTAATTGAAATAATATATGTTTATGAAAGTACAAATGTGATAGGAGTTAGAATTTTTCTATGATTAGAATATGAAAGACATATGATTTGAATTTTTGGTCAAATGGATAATGGTTAGTGAATTGGAATTAATTGATTTCATTAAAGAATTAAGGCATTTAAACGTACATTTGGTCTAGGAAAAATTGTCAAGTGGTAAGTTAAGTTGGTACATAAAAATTAGAACGATTAACTTATGAGTAAGTGACATTTGACATGGTTAAAGCATTGACAAATGGCATAGTTGATACATTGACAAATGGATGTACCATTGACACATGGCTGCTCCTTTAAGGGACACATGAAGCTCATGCATGGGCAGTTCCTTTAAGGGACACATGAAGCAGGGACGGATCCAGGGGGGCTGGCAGGGGCTATAGCCCCCCCAAGACTAAAAAGTTTTCAGAATATATACATATATATATACGCGCCAGCCCCCCCAGAACAAAATTTTTTCAAAATATATACATATATATAGGC
>JANKOE010000008.1:7088060-7115239 GCA_026284465.1 Erythroxylum citrifolium
CAGCCTACTCCCTCACTTTGGCTTCTTTCACACGAAATTTCATTCTCCTACTCCCCCTCTCAACTTCTGGACCTTTGCTCAAGCTTGGATCATCACATTTGTAAGTTATTTCATTAATAAATAGGCCTTGTGATGCTATAATTGATGCTAGAAACTAGTTTGGATGAGCAGTTCTACTAGATAGGTTTCGGTATTTTAGCCATATCTTTCTCTGTAGGTATCCAAATTGGGTTAATTTAAATTTTTATTAAACTAGAAACTTATATCTACAACTTTTATGAAGGAGTCGGATTTGATTTCTGTCACTAATTGTGTCAAAAGTTGGCTTGAAGTTGAGTATCTGGAATTTGTCACTGTTTGTGAACAGTCTGTAGTCATTTGGGGATAATTTTCAAAATGCTGAACCAAATTGCATAAAATTGGTGTCAATACAACCTTAAGACATAAAGAAACAAATGTCTAGAAGAATGTTTGGCCTAAGTCCTTCATTTTTATTGTCAAAATGACTATGTAACATTGACCTGAAAGTCTATTTTGTGGAAAAGCTGGAAGAAATGAAGTGTTTTCACTGAACTTGCTTTGGTATTTCAATTATAGCTTGCACCGTGGATCTTCAAATTAGTTGGTTCTTAATTCAGATTAAACTAAAGACATATTTCTACAACTTTCTTGAAGAAGTTGAATTTTAATCCTATCTCTAAGATTTTCAAAATTTGGCATAAAATTGAGTCTTGACTTAGGCTGTAGCTCTACAAAGGACAGAAATCATATCATATGATTTTTGAATAAACTGTATTGATTTAGGCCGAATTAGACTAAGGTGTCTTCACCAAAGTTGAAGCTTATTATCTTTACTTTAAATTGGTATAAAGTTTGTAATTTTTGGATATTGGAATTGAGAGTTATGAGGTGTATAACTTGGAGGTATGATCATGCATTAGTCAAAATGTCAAATATACACAGTCTGTGGTATTTTGAGCATAACTCATTGAATACTAAACCAAATTGGATGAACTTGGTATCATTGGAAACCTGAGACAAAGATCTAGAAAGAAGTATTACCTAATTACCTCACCTTCCTGATGAGAATAATTGAGCAAAGTAGACCCGAAGGTGGATTGCGAAATAAATCTGGATTGAGGGATTGAGTATGATTTCACATGATCGATAAAGTGATAAGATTAAGGATAAGAAACTCAGATTTTTGACATAAACATGCATCATACATGTTCAGTATACATGAATGTGCATAATTGAACTCGTAATTGTGCACAATAGTAATATATGTTTGTATTTAATGTTTTAGAGGAACGCTTAGAGCTACCGATTCCAGATATTGCCGGAACTTCGAGGCAATAAGTAAACAAGGAGCTTTAGTAAGTAATTTAGATGGTCAATTTTGATAGTTTTACTTTGACTGTTTTGTTTTGCTTATTGAATTTGATTCATGCTGATTGTGATCTAAATTCCGGACAATGATTGTCCGAGACGTTTGATGCATGTTTATATCATTGGAAGTGCTACTTCATATGAATATAATTGACTACTTGCTTTGCACATGTAATGTCTGAAATTACTTTGTTTTGTTTTAAAACTATTGAGTCCTAATTGTGGGTAAATAGGCATGCCTAGAAGGGTTTGCAGCTGCTTCTGTGACACTTCGATGTCTTCTGTTATTGACACTTCGGCGTCTTCTGTTATTGAGACATAAGTCTCTTCTGTGATATGATACCAATTATGGTATCTTCTGTATAAGTCTCGTTACCCACTTCTATTGACAGATTAACAGTCATTTGAATGTATATTCTGATATATGTTGGATTTTGAAATTAACAAAATGATGTTTTGAACTGAAGGGATTGTGCCTTCTTTGATACTCAGTTCTGTTAACTATACAACTATTCTAAAATTTAAATATCTGCTT
The DNA here is from genome assembly GCA_026284465.1 of Erythroxylum citrifolium. Classification (NCBI taxonomy): domain Eukaryota; kingdom Viridiplantae; phylum Streptophyta; class Magnoliopsida; order Malpighiales; family Erythroxylaceae; genus Erythroxylum; species Erythroxylum citrifolium. The sequence goes on from JANKOE010000008.1 coordinate 7,089,985, forward strand.
GTGCTATAACTTGATTCAGTATGATTAATTGTCAAATTATGCATAGTTTAGTTATTACTCACTAAGCTATATGCTTAGCACGGTGGATTTACCCCGTGTAGGTTCTGAGCGACGTTTATAAAGGCTGGGACAAGACAACCGCAATGGCCAATAATGCCTTAGTGTTGTTTGACAAAAATGTTGAATTTTTTATTTGACTTTTGGGCTTGTATCTGATATGAATATGTGAATTTGTTTGTAAGTTTGTAACAACGATACTTCAGTTTGGTTTGGATTTTGCACCGAGTTTGTGTCAAGTACTATGTAATTTAATGTATGTATGCCTGAATTATTTACTGGAAGTTTTCGTATGCTTTGATTTGTTGTACTATTTTGTGTGGCATTCATATATCCTTCCAGGGGGATTGTGAGTGTTACAAAAGGTAAGCCTAATGCTTATATATGTTTTGAAACAAACCTTACTGAAGTTCCTTTTAACACTCGGTGGATTGGTTTTAATTGTACTACTCATGTTTCTAATACCTTATAAGGATACCTTATTACCCAAACCATAAGATCAAATGAAAGATTTATCTATTTAGGTGACAAAATGAGAGATCCAGTGGTTGTCAAGACTTATCACTTAATCTGAGGCACTGGATATCATTTGGACTTATGTGAAACTTTTTATATACCTAGTATATGTAACACACCACTACTATAGAGCATATACCTGAACATCCGGAGGACATCCGAGAACATACCCTATGAGAATGGCATGCTAGAGTAATCATATTCACTTATTATGGCATCACAGAAACACAAGTATTTCAAAGGACTAAATTTCCTTTTTTCATTCAAAAAAATAAACTTACTTTGTCATTATATTCCATAATCTATATATTTACATTACAAAAACATTTGAGAGTTTACTGTTCTATACAAAATATCTAACATGAAATGGAATACTAACAGAAACATTCTAACTAAACTCCTCAGACATCAGCTGACCAGACTTTTGAGTCATTCTTGTTTCCAAAATTGACAATACTAGACTGCTACTAGATTGTATTAAAAGCTAAATCTCTTTAGTACCTGAAAATCAAGGTTACAATTTTAATGAGTTTTGTGAACTCAGTGAGTGAACCATCATCGATGTGCTCACTCAAATCAGAACACAAACATCACAAGTATATAACACAGTTCAAACAATATCTCATATCATTCAAAATCAAATCCCATATATCATATCATTCAAAATTTAGTACCTGATCACAGTATACATCATATTTTAACAAGCCCATTATGAATACAAACATTTCATATAATCATTTTAGAATATTTCAATTGTTCATATCATCAACATGCACATAAACATTGCATACCATTATATCAACTCAATTTAGTCATTCTTTGCAATCATTCACATAATACATGTAAAGATATATATGTAAATGCACATGAGACTCCACTTTTATTTTTATTTTGTTGTGACCGAGTGCCTATTTAACTCTTCTGTATTCCTTGTAGATACCAGGCTCATTTCAGATATTGTTCCGTATCTATTGTGGATACCAGGCTAATTAATTGTTGAGCTTGTGGCTCTTTGTGCACATTGGTCACTCCAGTCACAACTCCTTTATCTGATCATGCATATCAATTTCATGGAAAGCATCATTTCACATATTATGCTATCAGTAACTTTCACTCAGTGTGCACAGTCATTTAGCATATTCATCATATCTGAGTCTGGCGTTCAACATATGGTTGAGAACCCATTTCATATTGCATATTAAATTTGAAAAAACTTCCAATACAATCTCGAATATCAAACTCCTCGAACCAACAATGTCCGGAATATCACAATTATATCAGTAACAATTCAATATCTGAAAGTTAATCAAAAACAATTCAAATATAGTTAGAAAACATCTAGGTTAACTCACAGTACGCTCCAAATAGCTATTGCCTTGACGATTCGACAATGTATGGATGCTGTAAATCTATTTGTGCTTCTATATCATTCAATATACGCATAATTACACATTACTAATTTGTTTAATCAAATGAGTACTCAATCATACACATGTATATGTGTTATGTTCAATGCATGCTCAATTAACTATCCCAGGTATGTATCTTTATTCATAAATCTTAATCATTCATTCATCATAGCTTGTATATATCTAGTTTGCAATTAGGTTTATGCCTTAAGTAAGTTTGGTTACCCTCAATTCATTAATAATACATTCATCAATCCTTTCCTAGCATTATATATTCACACAATTTACCAATTCTCATTCAATCATATCTATTTCATTACTTATATCCTTTGGATTACATTTGCATTCATAAGAACATCTTTATACTATTAACAACTCATACTTTCCAAATTCATATACATTGATATCAAACAATTCCTTAATTTATAATCTCAATTAACAACTTAAACTTATCAAACTCTTAATCACTTAATCAAGTAACTTTCTAGGTTCATTTCAAGCCTCAATCATGTCCTAATGCACCAAAGTAAAATGACTTACCCTTATATAGTTTAACCATCACACCAAACACATTTTTTCACTTCAAAGCATTGCCACAATCTTAGGAAGGAACTAATACAATTCCCACGATCATGGGATAGGTGAACTGAAAGTTCATCCTCATTTTCCTTCAGCTTTTCTTCCAAATTTTAACACCTTCATGATAGTCCATCAATTATACCTCATTTATACCTTAAAGATACTTCAATTCCTCATCAATTCATCTCTAATTCCAATTCAAAATCATTCAATTGGTAACTCATAAACAATTTATCTTTTATGCATAAAAAACCAAACAGAAGCTTTCATTCACTTTTATACATATAACCTTAAATCTTTCCCATTTCAAGAACACTACACTAGCACCTTTCTTTAGCATAAATTCACCTTCAACATACTTCAATTCTCAATCTAATTCATCCTTAAAACAACCTATAACCTAGGGTTTTTATGTATTAAAAAAACCAATTCATCCATTAAATTCCAAGCATAGTTCATCATCAACCCTATATGCAATTCATCTCAATTTATCCCTAATCAATCATCATGAATGTTATGCTCACATATGTCACAATAGGGCAATCAATCACTTACTTGTTCAGCTCAAAGTCCCCTTAATTAATAAGCTAACCAAGCCTTCCAAGCATTCAAGCATACACCAAGAACAAGATGGAAATAAAAGGTTTCAATCACAAGAAAGCTGCAGAATTTTGGCAATATTCAAGGTTATGGATATTGTGTGGGTTTGTTGATAGTGAGGAGGAAGAAGAACAGAGCATGTGATCAAAAACATGAAAGAAGATGGTCTTTCAAATGTCGGAATCGTGGGGTACAAGTGTGTGGTGAGAGGTGAGACATTTGTCAAGTGGAGAGCTATGTCATGTGTCTTCTTCTCAGGCTTCTAATTGTCACCTGATGTTTGGTCCATTTGTGACATAGTTTCCTAGGCCACTTGTCACTCGTGTATTCAAGCCATTTGTCATCCAATTAGCTAAGCCATTTGTCACTTATTCCCAATGCCACATGTCACCATTTCATAGGTCTAATCAACCTAAATTCTCATGTATCAATTTGTCTTGCCCTTTGACATTTTTCCTATACTAGATGCACACATCATTCCATCAATCACTCAATTGCAACATCTAATTTCCAAATTACTAATTATAATTCATCAAAACAAAATTCAAGACATAATCAACACACAAGTACATCATAATCAGTTAAAACCTTTCATACCCTAAAATATGTCAATTGAGTGCATATACTATCATTACAATGTCTCTAAATCATGATTCATATGTGTATGAGAATATGATGCATGCAAATGAAATGCACTTCATGTATTCTCATATGATATGAGTCAATCTAACAATTAAATCCTTTAGTGTAGAAACTAGCTAATACAGTATATCTAAGAATTTAGTTTCTTTATCCAAACTTGATATATCTTAATACTCTTTTAAATTTAGTAGTGGTGGTTTCAGTTTTACAGACAAAATGACATGATTGGTAGTGGTGTATTGTGTAATAGTTTATATAAATGAAACCTTGATATTGTTTACACTGAAACTTTATTGACTTTGAATTCCAATATTGCTATCAAACGTAGTTTAATTAATTATATATCTACTTATGGAAAAAAACATTTGCAACACATTTCCAAATAATGATTTCAAAGATTAGTAAAGAATGAAATACTTCTTAAACTGGATTTTACTGATCTTAACATTTGTGTGGGTTGAATTGAAGACAAACAAACTAAACAAACATTAAAGAAATGAAAAAGACACTCAACTTCTTAAAATAATTCACACTAATGTGTGTGGATCATTTGATATGCCTACTTTCAGTAAAGAAAAATATTTTATCACCTTTATAAGTGATTATTCATGCTATGGAGATGTCTATTTGTTACATGATAAATCTCAAGTTGTAAATACTTTGAAAATTTATGTTAATAAGGTTGAAAACCAATTAGATAGAAAGGTGAAAATAGTTAGGTATGATAGAGGTAGTGAATATTATGGTAAATTTGATAAAAGTGGTCAAAATTTTGGTCCTTTTACTAAATTCCTTGAAAGACATGGTATTTGTCCACAATATATAGTGTTAGGCACACCACAACAAAATAATATGGTAGAAAGGCATAATAGAACTTTATTAGATATGGCTAAAAGTATGATGTGCAATTCATCTTTACCCACTTTTTTGTGGACATATGCTTTAAAAAATGCCATGCACTTATTGATCAATAAGGTTCCGAGTAATGCAGTTCTAAAGACTCGCTTTGAGCTGTTGACTGAAAGGAAACCTAATTTAAGATACTTACATGTTTGGGGTTGCCAAACAGAAATTAGATATCATAATATGCACACAAAAAACTAGATACAAGAATAATCAGTGGTTATTTCATTGGTTATCTAAAGAAGTCTAAAAGGTATATATATATTATATTGTCCTAACCATATTACAAGAATTGTGAAAACTGGGATGTTAGGTCTATTGAATATGGTGAGACTAGTGGGAGTAAAACATCACGTATATTGGATATTCAAGAAATGGGAGAGAAAGTCCCTATAGTTATGCACCTTTCTATGACTTGTATACCTACTAAACTTGTTGTTTTACAAATTATTAAACCACCTATAATCATAAAGAATAAAAATTAATAAACCTACTATTTATAACGAAATTGAACATGGAGTGACCACAACAAATAGCAATAAGAAGGTCTCAAAGAGAAAGAAGACTAACTATTATGATGGCTATATAGCATATCTATATGAGTCTAAAAATGACTTAGGAATTGAGAATAAGCCGCTAATACTTTTTCACAAGCAATGAACAGTGAAAATTTTGATAAGTAGTTAGAAGCTACGAAGGATGAGTTCGAATATATGCACAGAATGGTGTCTGGGATCTTATAAATTTGTCAAAAAGTTATAAGAAAATTAGCTATAAATGGGTCTTTAAGATTAAACGTGATTCTAATGGTAAATTAGAACGTTACACAACCAGATTAATAGCTTAGAACATAAGCAAATACAATCAATTTCATGTGCATTTATAGTTGGGAGCCTAACATATGCTTAAACATGTATGAGACCAGATATAAGTTTTGCATTGGAGATGTTGGGGAGATACCAAAGTAATCTTAGTATGGATTATTGAAAGCTGCAAAGAGAGTTTTAGATACTTGTTGAGAATTAAAGAACACATGTTTACTTTTAGAAGGCCTTATCATTTTGAGGTGGTTGGATACTCAGATTCAGACATTACTGGCTGTGTAGGCATAAGAAATATACTTCTGGCTACATTCATGTGTTAGTTGGAGGAGTCATCTTATGGAAGAATGTGCAGCAGTCGGTAATTGTTACATCTACTATAGAGGTTGAGTTAAGGCATACTTTGAGGTCATGATTCATGTTAAATGGCTGTGGAACTTTATTTCGAAACTTGGGATTCTCGACAGCATAGTCAGGCCATCAAAAATTTATTGTGATAATTTTGCAGTAGTCTTATACTTTATCATTAAAAAGGAGGTTCATAAATGTAGAGTATTAATAGAGCATATTAGCACCGATCTTATGTTAGCTGATCATTTGACAAAGGGGTTACTGCCCAAAATATTTTACAGTCATGTAAAGAAAATGGGTATTATGTGTTCTAATGATTATTAGATAATACTGTTGTATTGACTTTTATTATATATTAAACACTCTTTGCACATAAAGGAATGTGTTATTTCTTAATTTTCTATTTTCTCATCTTTATGTATTTAATTGCAATGCATGTTGTTGAAAGCAGAACTAAATGGCAAATCACATTATGTACTTTCTATTTATAATCATGATTAATCAGAAAGGCTATTATAATATTATAGTGGTATATGGAATGGAGTATGTTGAATTATTAATGTATAACCGTCATGACCCTTATTAGTCTTATACTTGACTATCATTATTGAAGATGCCGGTATATCTGAATGATGACAATTATACTTTATAATTGTTTAAATTATTGACCTAATAGATTGTATAAAAGTTATATGAGTCAAGTGGGAAAATGCTAGAAATTAATCCTTTAAATAACTCATGTGGTAAAAGGTAATTAGGGGATTCAATGATTTATTAAAGGGCCTTTAGGCTTTTAACCCATTATAATGGGGAGCTTTAAAATTGAATGATAGTTGTCATTTTTAAAAGTATATTAGGGTTCTATCTTTCTCTAATAAATTATTTTTTCACAAAATACACCTTTTAGTCATGGAGAAGTAACCTTATCAGTTACTCTAAAATTCATCCTTGAAAAGTGAAATACAAAGTTTAAGAAAAAAAGAGAGATTAAGTCAGAAATTTATTGTGAACCAATTCGGCATTACTAAGTAATAGAGAAAGGTTAATATTTGAAAACTTTATCGTTGAATGAGAATAAATTCTGAAAATTTGTGATTTCCACAATTTTTAGATGCTGTTACATTTTAAAAAAAATTATGTTTGCACATTTTTTGCATTAAAGGGTCTCTGGTATAAGCGAAAGGAACATTTATACCGAAGTTGGCTCTAAAATGATTATCACTGTGTAAGGGTGGTCAGTATATAGCATTTAATCCTTTAAAACTTATGATATTTCAATTTCTCTAGATTATAGACAACACTGGCCTCGTAGGAGGCTAAATAACTATAACGAAATTTATCATCTAATTCATAATCCTAACTATTGGACGTTAAACAGTTGAAGTTTGGTAAGTTTCCTCTTTCTTGACTTTTTAGGCTTAACATCCAACCCAAGCGCATGGGTAACAAAACGAAAAACAGTGAGTAAATTTCCTTTGCGAAGGCTATTTTCAACACACATTATGGTTCAATGGTTGAAATGAAAAGAGAGTGAGCCGTAAAGAGGAATGAAATCATATGGAAAATGTCCAAGTCATGAGGAATTCTCACCAAATCAATCAATGATTTTCACTCTTCCCCCTTCTAACGTTTTGGCGGTGTGGTCAAAATTACAATTACAATTTCAAGCATTGCATGTTTCATTCACACAAGAACGAAAAATGTACATGAACAGAATTTGTTGCTTAACTGACACAGCTATCAAAATTCGGTCAATCTAATATTTTTTTTTTGATAATTCGGTCAATCTAATATTGCTTTCAGCAAAACTCGTCTCTCAACACTCAATACTCCTAACTTCCTTCTCTCTTTCCTTATCAAAGGCACATAAATACGGGGCGGGTTCCTCGCCCCCTCACTATTCTAAAGCAAGCATTCATGCTATTACAGCTAAAATACAAACTTCTCCTCCTCCGCCCCAACTGGGAGAATTCTATCTTTCACTTCAGTGAGAGCAGCAGCCGCTGAGTCACTTATGCCTAACAAGTATTGAAGACGGGACAGCTTTTCTGGTGCCGGATCAGTCCTCGAATAAACAGTATATAAATCAGCCAACTCTTCTGGCACCTCCCATGTCAATGGCTGCGCAGGCACAGCTTTGTCGCAGGCCAGCAGGTCATTAAGAGTGGAAACCTGAAAACAGAGAAAAACGCATCAAACATAGCACTCACACAAATACAAATATTTGAAACCTCCCATGTTGAAAGCACCATTTATGAAGTCGGATACACTAAGTTAATGATCAAAGCAAAGCATTAACAAAATTCTTACCACTCCTTGATGATTTCTCTGCCTCAGCAGTGCAACTGCCTGTATCAGTGAGTTTGATAGCCTACTCCTTGCAAGCTCATGAACAACACCTTTGGCCTTTTCAGCATTTATGTTAAGATCTGCTGGCATTTTCGTATACACCTCCTCCTCATTGAACTCTCCAGTTCCGGATGAGAAAATTTCATGCACTGTTTTTTTAAAAAGGTTCTCTCTCAAGCTCTCAGATATCATGCTATCCAATTCAACATTTGCCTCCTTTAATTCTCTTATCTGTGTTATATTAAGTCTCCCACGGTTGATGGCAGTTTCAAGTGCAGCTGCCATTTTTGTTGTTGTGATGCTCTTTATTACCTTTTGAGCATACTCTGGGGGTAGACCAACTTGCTTTTGCAACTCTGTAAGCTGTTCAACCCTGGCTTTCGTCAATTGTCCATCAGCTAAAATCACCTCAGCTTGCTGCCTGAAAGCCTGCTCAGCAAGGCCCCTGTGGACTTCCACAATTTCCTTGGAAGATAAACCAAGAATACCACCTAGCTGATTCAATAAAAGGAACTCTGAATCATCCTTCTTTGTTGTAATCTGAGCCCCAAATGGGATCCTAGTGACTTCCCCAGTCAGGCAATAAAGCAAAAATGTTTTATATAGGTCACTCCTGTCTCTTTCAGAAAGATCATCTTTGAGATTTATTTCTGTCTGACCTGGTTTCCCCTTTTTTTCAGCAACTTCCTCACTAGGTCTTATTTTCTTAAGCGTCTCAATGGATGTCCACTCCTCATCGTCCCACTCGTCATCCTCTTGATTTTGTTTCTCCTCCTCCTTTATAGGTTCTTCAACTGGAGTATCAGTAGATTCACCTTTTATGTCAGCCACTAATTCTGTAACAACCAATGAATTGAATGCAATCATTTTCTTTAGTTCTTTTGCAGTCTCATTGCGGCTGCCAGCTGCCCTTGCTCGCTTTATATAATTTATGAAAATCTTTCGGACCTGGAGATTAAGAAAAATAACATCAAAACAAAGAAAGCAATCTCAATATGTAGTTATACCTTGTCCATAAGCTACAGTATATACACACCGCCTTGCTGGCAATAGACATAGCAGCTTCCCGTGTTAATCGTAAGCCATGTGCAGCCTTTCTAACAGCTTTCTTGACATCTATATCATAACCATCAACACCTGAAGCAATAGCCTCTTTAACCACCTGAAATGACAACCATGTCAATCACATGAAGTCAGTGTAGAAGCCAGCAGGTGTATAGCAGCATGCAAAGTAATCTAACAGCATCTCTTGAACATCTTAGTCCATATATACCGGAAAAGCAAAGTAAGAAGAAAAGGAACGCAGTACTCTGATACATGTCAGATTATAAATGACAAAATAAAAGCATTAATATTAAAGAATATAAACCCAAATCAAGAATCAACATTGCGAATTACATGAAGATGAAGTTTCTGTACCCTGCAGTGCAGGTTTAATGGTCATCTAAATGATATTTCAATTTCCACAACTGTGTCAAAGAGAAAAAAATTAGAACATACAAAGCAAGACTTCTTAAGAAGATATATTCATAAGATATTTAAAATCCTCTGTTTCCATGAACAACTAACACTTTGAAACCATGATCAATGTTGGTGTCCCCTGCTCCATAAATAGCATAGAACTGCACAAGCAGTCATGTGAACCTTTTTTGGTTATAGTTCATTAAAGCATAGACGTTCCATGCTTCCTTGTTTAATAAATTGTCTAGTTGCAATCAATTTGTAGCTATTTATGTCCATTTTTATGAAGTGGCCCCATATCAGGATCTTAGCATCTGTCTAAGCACTAGAAACTCCTAATACCCACAAAACGAAATGACAGAAATTTTATTACAATGGCATTTTTGCTTGATCTGTTCTCAAAACAGCCCCAACAACCACGCTAATATACTCCTAATTCCTTGTAACACGTGATCGTCAATTAATCAGGAAACTCCTATAATCAGGTGGAAGATAACCATTGAAAAGGCAATCAATTGATCCACCATACACAAATCAACATTAAGGTATAAAAAGATTGTCAAAAGAATAAACATGGATGTACTACATACCTTTTCAAATAAACCACCACAGACATCAGAGTGAACTGCATCAATAGTTTGCTGAGGAATACAAAGCATGACTCGCAAACGGGTCAGAGCAGTAACATCTTGTTCACTCAGCTCTCCATCTGATACACATTGCTGAAGCTTTTGCCGGTAAATTTCTATGAACCAAAGAGATGTATTCATCACTTTCTCAACCAATGAGAACAATCACAACAAGCCACAATAAATTCTACAGCTGACAGTTCATTTAACAGTCACAGGCTTATTCAATATTATGCATTACCTTCATGAATCTCCGTGGCTTTTTGAGGATCAAAGTACAACTCCTCACACAGATTTTGTAGAAAGGCAGCTTTACTATCTGCCATTTCCAAATCGCCACTAGAAACAGCTTGTGCAAGCCGTTTACGATATACCTTTGAGGTAACATCAAGTGTGATAGTTTCTGCCTCCTTTTTACCTAAACCAAAAATGTTCCTCAATTGGTTCAAAGCAGCAACCTACAATCGGAGAAAAAACAGAAAGGTCAACTCCCATGCAGCATGAAGACTGCAGATTCAACAATAACAACAGTAAACACCAATAGAACAAACTTCATCTATGTCATAGCTAAAAGTAGATAACAGTAGAAGATTCAATAAACTGGTGATCCGAACTAGAACAATCATATGGACAGAATATTTAAAGATAGGGGTGTTAGGACAAAGCCCGTTGTCTTTCCAAAGGTTCTTTCCTAAGTTCATACCTAAGAGGCCCAGTTGAGGTTCTATGCACACAAGCACCAACGAAAAGAGGGTGCTTGAACAAATATAATCAGTTCATTTTAATTTCCTCATTACATCAAGGAATATAAGAAAAACACGAATAAAATCGATGATCATACACTAATAACCGACTAGCTCTTTCACATTTTAGCATCTCCTGTAAACTCCAAATCTCTAGCTATGCCTAGCATTAACCCACAACAAATTCACAGCAAGGCAGCTTCTTAACTCTATCCCATCATTAGGATCAAGCATGATTCAATGTCGTACAGTCTGGGCCAAGGCAATCTAGACATTAGGCCCCACACAAATAGTTTTCTTAGCCTAATCAAATATCCAGAAAACAGGTAGAGAAGGTGCTGCAGGTACCATAAGCCAGGGGACTACACACGTTGTAGCTTTCTATCCACTGACAATGCAAGTATATGAAAAATGACTTAATAACTGGTTAAAATGACAGTTTTGTCAGCCAAATCAAGTACAAATAGAACAACATTCCAGCCTAGCTTCCACATAATGTTCACAAACACAAACAAAAAAAAGTGAATGTCTTTACAACTGTTTCCAGATCAAGGCCATATCCCTTCTTTCATCCATCAAAACATAAGAGGATAATATAGTACACACAGTTATTTTTCAAACAAATCAGAGCAAGACTAGCAATTGGTCACCTTATTCTCCGGCACACGACCACCAGATAAGGCATCTGTTACATACGCTCTATATAGTAGCTTCAATTCATCCATCTTTCTCTCGTTATCATATTCACCGCCTAAGAAGCATTCCAGCATGTTTTGAAAACATCAAAGTAGTGTTTTACACAACATGAAACAAAATTATGTTTTATCCAAACCTAGCAAAGATATGGGGCCGGTCCCACGGGCAAAGGAATCTGCATCGGCATGGTTCATCAGTGAAATAAGCTTGCTGTTGAATGCCAATATCTTATCAAGCTCTTCCACAGCTTGTGTGATACCGTTTCTGTAAAACCAAACTATATTAATAATTCAAAGTTTTTTCTCTTTTCCAGAGGCTTTGACTTATAATCAATGCATTTGCGCAGAAGTGTTATTAGTCATACACTGCTCTTGTCCTTGATTTAAGTACATCAAGTGCTGCCGAAACATTTTGCTCTATGAGAGTTCTTGTATGTTGCCTAAATAGGTCTTCTGCAAGCTGTAAGAAACAAATCATTCCATGTCAAAACCAAATTAAGAGAAAACAACAAAAATTTATCCAATGTCAAAGTTTTGATTTCTAGGAGAGGTACCTGATCAGAAAGTCGATACTTGAGTTGCAATTGTCTAAGATTAACAAGTTGTTCCACGCCAAGATCTATTTGAAAACAAAATATTAGAACATAAGGTAAAAGGAACGCTAGAATTAAGGAATTTACAACTTGCCTACTAAAAATTATTAAAGAAAGCTTTCATGTCTAACTGTCTAACAGCAACAAGAAGGAAGTCAAGGCAGAGATCAACACAAATTGTCACTTCTCCGTGCTAAGAATTTGGGCCAATTGTTTTGCCTCAACCTACATTCCTTTCACATCCTAACCCCTTTTATGCATTACTATTACAGATTTACACCTATAACATAACGAAACCCTAAAAGAGAAGTCTGTTAACAAAGGAAAAGCACCATATTCTAGTTTAGCAAACTCTACATCCTAATCTGCTTAGTATAATCAGCCTCTAATGTAGATAAGGTTGCTAACAAAGCAGAACAGTAACATTAAAGACCTTAAGTCAGACTGCATTTACCTCGGCCAACTGATTTCAACATTGAAGTATATAGCCTCTGAGCATTATCGCGGATAGCAATCTCAACCTGTCACAAATCAGAATCAAGCGGGAAGAAAAGTTGTTAAGACCAAGTCCATTCTTAGTACTGATATACTACATACATAAATCTAGCCTTATGGTAACAAAGCTGTATTTTTACCAGCAAAAATAAGATTGAATACATTAGAAATAGATATTATTGATAAAACAGATACCTGAGAATCAGTGACCTTGAAAACACGCTTCCAGGGCAGAAGAAATGATGATGCTTCTCCAAATACTAGATTTGAAGCATAGACCAATTTCTGAAATGCCTGCACTGGAGGATCAGTACTATGGTCAAGCAACATGCCTCAGTTTAAAAGCTTCCATAAGCCACTCAAGGAGTAGTAGAATCACAAATAATTTACCCGACGCTGCTCCACACCACCATCACGATCTCCGGTTTCAAGCCTTTGCCTGAAAATCCGTCTACCAATCTAAAGTCCAACATATAAAGATCAGCACTTTGTATTTTTTCTTGTAAGAAAATACTCACTCTTACAGCATTTTGTATGTTTTCTTGTAATATCAGCATTTTGCATGTTTTCTTGTAAGAAAATACTCACTCTCTTAAGAAGTTCATGTGTGCATATACATAGCCTAATAATACCTCCATGTGCATTGCAGCTGCATCTGGATCATCAATGCCCAGAGCATTTTTGAAGTTGATTATCGTTTCAACTTCATTCCCTTTAAGATCTTCTCCTCCGGGAGGGAGAACAGAGGTCACAAACCTAAGTGGAAGAAACAAAATATACAAACAATTTGGGAAACTAAATGAATCACAAAATGAAAACAGAAATATAAACTCAAAAAGAATACGAATCAACAAGTTTTGCAGGAAAATAACCAAAAATCCATGCCCGGTAATCTAAAACCAGAACTTAACATTGTTGCAAGATACAACCACTAGCAAAGAATAAAGGGAGTGAAAAAACAGTTGAATTAAACTCACCGACAGTACAAGTCACAAAGCTCTTCATTAAAGGCAGAATCTTGCTTACTCACTCCATATCTGAAAGAGCAAACGATTCAGAACTACTAAGAAATCACGCATCATTATTCACAACAATTCTTAACCCAAATAAAATAAAATAAACAAAAAGTAAAGAGAATACTTTCTAGCGATTTCTTCAACATCCTCTTTTTTAATCTCTTTTGGATCGTCGAACCCAGCCACATAATTATGTAAACTAGCAGCCGCAACCTCTGGCACACACGCATTCAAAGCATACACCATGGCGCCGCCGGCGGTTCCAGCTACTGCAGCGCCGCCCAAGGCCAAATTCCGAGAACCGCCAAACCTAAGCCCCAACCTGTAGCCAGCAGCCAACGCACCGGCAAGAATTACGGCAGAGCCGGTGACTCTGACAGAGGGTGAAAGGTTGTCGACCAAAGGTTGAACCCCAGTGAGCTCCCTCTTGCCTCCAAAGACATCAGAAGTAGACGACGACGACGACGATGGATTGGAGACCTCATCGGAGGGTGATTCCGCTACGGAGGAGGCGGAGACTCTAAACCGGTGGCGTTTATGGAGGGAGAGAGAGGATGGGGTTGAAGTGAAATGAAAGAGAAGCGGACGAGAGGAAGTGGAAGGGACTGAGATGAGGGAAAGATTCATGGAGGTCGTTTACAAACACAGCAATTGAAGATTGAAAAGGAAAATTGGCTATAGGGTTTAACAACGAAGAAGAAGAGATGAGGATAAAGAGAGAGGTCAGATCGCGGGAGGAGAAGCGTTGACAATCGAACGACGACGTTTTCAACTTTTGTTTGTTTATGTATCTACATTTATTTTTTGTAATATACAAAAAGTAATAAAACTTCAAACTCAAAATGAAATGGGCAATTAATGTAAAACAAAAGAAGATAAGGGTGGAATTGTCGTCGGGCTACAGCCATGGACGAGATCGATTATTCAAAGCCCAACAAGCTTATAGCCCAACATATAAACTTCTTCTATTCGACACATATGGACTTATAGACCCATATGAACAAAATATGTATATATGCACTTAAATATTAAAATAATAGAATATTAATTTAAATATATATTTAAATAAACATAAAAATATGAATATTATAGATAAATGTGTATAAATAAAAATAAAGAAATATGTGATAATATGTGATAATATAATAAATATAAAATAAGGTAAAATATATACAAACTAAAGTACAGTACCGATGAGAAATTTGATGGCTTCCATCAGCTGTTCGTAGTGATAATATCTCACATTTTGATTTATTTAAAAAGAAAAAGAAAAGCAAAATTTGCCCCTCTTTTATCTTTCTTTGAATATGATATGAAGTCCAATCTACGTAAGTTATGACGGCATGTTGGATGGATTGAGGCGAAGAATACTTGGCTCTCATTTGTGATTGTGATCCATCGATGACAACGATGGCCACAAAAGGAACTTTTTTTTGTTTTTTAGGAAGGCTCTATCTAACGCTTTTAAGTTATTCACTCCCGAACTAATTTTCGCTTACACCGGGTTAGTCTGTAAGGAATAAAGTACTGGTCAAACAAATTTCTTTATTCCCAACCACAAAAGGACTTTAATCAACTAACAACTACCAATCAAATGGAATGAGAATCTCTACGTATATTTTTTTTGTTTTAATTGTGTTTATATCTTAAAAATAATATCATTTTATGTATAAATAATTTTAAAATGAATTTGTTTTGAAACAAAAATAAGATTAAAACAGAATCACAAGCACAGAAAATCTAATCCTCGAATCATGTAGGCCTAAGTTAGGGTTCTACTTTCTTTCTTTTTTTCCCCTCTTTTCTTTGGTTTTAAGGTTGAGAGAATTTGCACGCGTGAGAAGCAAGTTTTACTTCAAAATTTTTGACCTTGACATGCTTGAAAATGTGGTCTTGAAAGAGATTGCCATCAATTCATTAGCCTCAATTTGTTGAATCTAAACTTCCATTTCACATCTAACTTTCTTGGGTAGCTGGGCACATAATCCACTCTTATCATACTTGATTTATGTTTTGTCAAGGGTTTAGTAGTTAAATCAGATTTAACCTTCGCTTAAGCAAAGTTAGAGGTTCTGACTTTTACTTGTGTATGCACCAGTATTAAATACTCGGTAGTAGTACTAAGCCGCATCTCGGAGTCTCACAAGACATAAGAGAGAATTAATCTGAACGTGGTAATGAGTTAAAGGTGTCACCAAGAGTTCAAGCCATCAAGAATATCTCGTGGGTTAACTAAAAAAAAAGTGAATCAAAATAATTTTAATACATCCGGTATGTTTGAGATTGATTATAAGATTATCTGCTCAAGAAATTACTTCCAACACTGTTTTGCAGAAATAACAAAAGGACCATCTGCCATGAAAATTTCAGATATATCAAAACTCAAAATTTAACGAGGTGGAGAAGATAAAGATGAAACGTCACCTTCTTATCAAGCCATAGGTCCAACGACAATCCATACTGTATAGATAACTAAGAAGAGGCATTAACCGTCAGTACTCTTCAATCTCCTTCTTAATTGAGAATGGTTTTGAAACCGAATACGAATTGAAAAGAAGTAATCATGAGAACTGTAAGCCAAAAGCGATGTGTCTGAAATCACCCAAAAGACTTTACATCCACACCCATCGCCATTGATTGACAGGCAAGAACTATAAATTTCGAAGTCCAAATCTACTGTTCAAATGTCTTATTGTGTCCAATAAATCTTAGCCATTTATTTATGTGAGATCCGCATGAAGCTCATGAGGGTCCCACAAAATAAATGGTTGAGATTTCATGAGACAGAATAAGACAGAGTAAAACTGGACAGAAGATCTAATTTCTAAATTTCGATACTTCACCACCAAAACTAATCACGTCGCACTAAAGTCAGCATCGTCACCTATAAATCAGCCTAGCCTGAGCATGCTTGTAACTGCGTGATCTATTTGTTGTGCTGAACTCTTTCAGTAATATGTGGCACATATTTTGTCCAGAAAATGCCGTGGTTGGAGTCGACAACCCTCATATATTAGAATTGTGGTTCAAATTAATTGTAGGTTTAGTTCGGTACAATATTTAAGTAAGCAATCACTATAACAAAGTCAACATTTAGTTACGCTTTTTTAGTGACATTCCAAAAATTGTTGTTATAAGTGACCATATTGCTGACGATTTTTAAAATTGTTATTAAAACTAAGCCTTGATTAATTATAAAAGAATCAAAAAAAGATCAACATTGATTGACGAATGACAAAAATCGTCCCCAAATAGTGAACATTTAGTGACAATTTCCGAAAATCGTCACAAATGGTCCACATTGGGTGACGATTTTAGACATTAATCGTTAAATGAACTTTTGGTGACGCTTTTCAGAAATCGTCACTATAATTTGGTAAACATTTAGTGACCAATTTCCGAAATTATCACCAAACAATTTACAATTGGTGACGATTATGTAAAATTGTCGCTAAAAAGACATTTGATGACGATTTTCAAAAACCACAACCAAAGGCTTGTAGACATTTGGCTGTGTTTTTTTTCTCGTTTTTGACAATGTCACTAAAAGTAACTATTTAGTAACAATACTTGAAAGCGTCACCAAAAGGTCCCTATTAAATAACGATTTTTTAAATCGTCACCAAATGGTCCATATTTAGTGATGATTTTTGAATATCGTCACGAAATGGTTTTATGTTTTATCGACAAATATATTATATTTCTAAAACCTTTTTGCGACGATTTAAAAAAGACGTTGCAGAAATTATTTTGCTACTCGGATTCAGCAACCAACGACGATTTTGTTTTGTCGCCAATTATTATCTCACACAATTTTTTAATATTTTAAAAATTCGTCTCCAATAGCCTTATCTGTTGCAGTGAATAAAAGCAACGATCACTTCCATTGTGCTTTGCGTTCTACTGGAGAAGGGCTGCCTTTACTTTGATATCTTGCACATTGTCTCAAATTTCAGCTGATTACGAGGCTAAATTTCATTAATTAAGGTGACGACTTTTTTGTTCTAATCTTCAAATGCTTGTTGAATATACAACTTTTAAATTTTTGTCGATTGATGAATTACACTGGATCAGCTTAACTCTACGAGTAATGCAAGGTAAGTTAGTCCGAATTCTAATCCGTACTGAGCATAGAGTCACTGCTGATCTATATTTGTAATTTATAATTTGTGAATATTTGTATTATAACTCCTCTTTTTACTTATAATAACATTTTAATTGTAATTTATAGCCTATAAAATTAGTATTAGTACAAGTTCTATTCTTGAATATTTGAATTTATTTTTATATATAAAAAATAGATAAATATTTATAAGTGAATCAAACTAATTATTGCTATACATTTTAATTTATTATAATTATTATCTATTTTAATATTTATTTTTTACAACAAATTATTTATTTTTATTTAGATATTTTTTAAATAATATCTAAACTTTTTGAATGTGAATAATTAATATATAGATATTGAGTATAAAATCCAAAATTTTCTAACATATGAATGCAATGAATTATAATTGAAAGAAGCTCATACGTTCAAACGATGTTAAGGGCAGAAGTTCAAACGAAGATAAGATCAGAAGGACAATGACATTTCTTGGGACTAGAGAGATAAAAAATACTATGTATTATCACATTATATGTTAGTCAAAAGCTTTGGAAGCTTAACATTAACAGTCATAAAAGTGAAGTTGGGATTTGGGTTTTATAGCCGACTAGCCACAGAAATGTGCAAAATTTCAACAAGAAAGAGACAGGTTTTGACAGCTAAAAACTCTTACGAGTGAGTCAAAAAACTCTTACGATTTCTCACTTTTGGCTTCACGTTGTCATGAGGTTTGGACATAATTATAAATAGAAGAAAGCATGAACCAATATAACAAAATTTTAAAAGGCAAACTGAAGATATATATATAACCTCAAAAAAATAGAAGACCTAAATGGAACTTTAAGCTAATTAGGGCTCATTACGTCTTGTAAGTTGTAAGTATGCCTGCGATTTCTCATTACACTTAATTTGAACTGAAATACATATTTGACGTACACATGAGACATATTTCACGTGATATGTTATGTTACCATCCCTCAAACTCTTTTTCTGAAAAAAAAATTCCTCAAACTCTTCAAACCAAAACTGAGAAACTGGAGTTCCGTGATCAACGTGAAGGAATTCGCAAAGAATTACTTGTTTACGGAAGTAGGGGAAGGAATAATGGCCACGAGTTGCGATTGCTGAGCCAGACGAATAAGTCTACCTTAGGCATGTCCTATAATTCTATCTTCTGTTTCATGTCAGGTTTAGCATGAACCCACGTTACAGCATTACTTGGGACGTGTAAAGCAGGCAGCTCTTGTAGAAGTGCGTCACATTTACATCACGAGTGAAGTCATCAGTAGAACTAAGTTGCTCCTTACGTCTGTCTTTTCGACGCTACAGGTTATGTGGTGCCCTCTTTAGAATTAGATATGTAACTGTAAAATTGAAGCATGAACGTAGCTAGACTTAAATCTTTTCCTATGTCTTTTTAATGCACTAGGTACGTGTTGGATTTCTACACTACGACGGGGCTTAGAAGTCACATGGTTGGGCATGGCATGAGGCTTCAGGAAATTGACAATTCCTCCATTTGGACTGACTAAGCTCTTTCCACCATTCTCTGTTAGATATATATGTATGTATATCTTGTTATGGGTTTGATTGTAAAAATTAATAATCACTAGTTAATTTCACTGTAAGGGTTATCTGTTGTTTCGTCCTCAAACTTCCAGATCACCTCTCTATCCTTTACGTCGCTAGAGTCGACATCATCGTTGAAATGACCGAATTATTTGAAAATATTGTCAAAAGGGTTTGATGATTATGACAAATCTTTGTGCGGTCTGAAATCAAAAGGCTCGAGCTGGGGTGGCCGCTGGGTGCATGCACATAAAATTGAAGAGTAAGTCTAAAGGATAAACGCAGATATTTTGCCAAAACTATAGGAAGAATGTGAATACATGGAAGATTTATTTTAATTAGATTAAGTTAAACTTCAATATTGGTTATTACTTATTTGTCCGTACAAGGAATTCAGCCCGGTGGTGGAAGACATAAGTATTCCACACCGATATATTTTAGTGTGGAAAAGAAAGATAAGTGTTAGTGAATATATAAAACTAATTATGTTGGCCTCACACAACAGCTTAAGCTATTGTGGTGAAATGGTCGATTAACATGGTATCAGAGTCTTTATGATCAAATGGTTGTGAGTTCAAATCCTAACACTCACCTATTATTCAGCACAAGGTAGAGTGACCCTGTACAAGTTTCAAGCCCAAAGGGCTTTCACTTGAGGGGGGTGTTAGTGAATATATAAAACCAATTATGTTGGCCTCACACAATAGCTTAAGCTGTTGTGGTGAAATGGTCGCTTAACAATAAGTGAATCTCTTTAGTTGGTATTAAGTTAAATGTAAAAGCCAGTATTAATTTAGAGTGATTTCTCATATTTTCTTTTTCATGCTTTTTGGCAAACTTCTCGTCTTCTGTTTAATTCTGGCTCACATTAATTTGAACATGGGTCACCAAGTTCAACACCAAAATTAGACGCCATAATTGTGGTAGATCTAACCTATTGCATCAGGGACTATCACCATATCTATATCTTGTACGTAGTACAAGAATTCCAGAACATATGCATGTTATTTGCTTATTATTTGTCATTCTCATGATAATGTCCTCAACAACTTTGTCATGCCCTTTATATTTATAAGAAAAATATTTTTTTTGCCACCTTAATTTTAGCATTCCAATAATTCGTATAGGATAGGTAATTTGTTGGTACTAACACAATGTATTACATGGGATATTTATTATAATTAGCTGAAAGTAATTAAGAAGTCACATAATTAATAAGAAGAGTCATCTCATTACTGCCTCATAAGATCAATAATTATGTCTACGAGCTGTTGTATACATGTGTCAACATATGAGGAAGTAATCATGGCTTTACAATATCAAACTATACCAAGGCCTCTTTTTTGTTTGTCTTTTCCGATTTTTCCTATGTAACCGAGTAGGCCGCATAACCTGGAAAGCTGCCACTTTTGTATTCTGCTCGCCAGTTCTCGGTCTTTATGATTTCTGAGAAGCATAGAACTTTTGCATGCGACAGTGAAGGATTAAAGCAAGAATCGTCCCAAGATAACAAAGTGAACCCCAAGTTATGAAAGTAGTTTTGTAGCACTGCAACCCCATGCACTTGCCATTTCCATTGTCTTCCTTGCGATAAAGGAGAGCAGCTAAGTATCCAAAAATGAAGGACCCGATTGGGATATTGGCCACAACAATGTTGTGGTTCACTGAAAATTTCTTGGTGCCGAAGAGCTCGGTGGTTGTAGACACTGCAACGGAGGTAATTGCCCCCGTGGATACTCCTATAACTGCGGTACTAATGTAGAGGGACGTGTCGGTTGGACTCAGCAGCAAAAAGAAAGCACCTGCCATCGGTGCCATTAATGCAGCAATAAAGGCCGGCCTTGAAATCACATACCTTCTCCTGAAAAATATTGAGATTGGAGCCTTTTATGTCTTATAACATCAAATAATTGAAACGTAGAACTGTGTCACGAGGTGGCCATAATTAGATCTGCAGTCTTATAGATTTGGAAATCTATCAGGATGGTTGTTGAAGCAATTATACAGTTGTTGATTCGGGTTTATTAAATTCATCGATTTGTTGATATGTGTGCCTTACGATCAGAAGTATCCTAAAGAAGGTAAAGGATAAGGTTACCTGGAAAGTAGGAAGTCCATGAGAGATGGGATGATACGTCCAAAGAAACCAAATGAAGAAGACAACGAAACAAGAGAAGAAGTTCCTGGACACGACCGAGATTCGGCAATTTGTCCCAAGTTGTTCAAGTAAACCAGACCAAGTGTTGCTCCGAAGAAGTAGACAAAGAAATACAACCAGAAATCAACTCTTTTTAGCATTAATATCACTCCAATTTCCTCCTTAACATAGCTGGCGCCCACTTCAGGAGTATCGTTTCCATTATCTCCCTCCCCTTCTTTCACCGAAATCTCACTCATGTCAACGCCGATATTCTCCTCCGCCGTGAAGTCATGAACTTTTGTCTCTCTATTGTCCACTGAAATGTCTCTGATCACTTCTTTGAAAGGAACCAATAATGGCGCTGCTAGGAAAACTGAAATACCAATAGCATTACTCAATGGTGACAGGCCCGGAAACAACGATTTCAAACTGCCGAGAACGGCGTAGATTCCAGTACATATTGTTATGACAAATATAATCACGAACCCAAATTTCATGCTCTTTCCATCTGTAACGTTGATTTCTCTGACGAAAACTGTAGTCACAAGAGAAACTAGTAAAGGTACTATAGAGTTGAGAAGGAGGTAGGCTCTAGCTCTTTGTGTAGGGAAAGACGAGAATAGGACATCAACCATAGTTGTATAGATCATAGCGCTGAGTCCCTGATAACTAGTGCTCAGCCCTACTGCAACTTGACGATCGAAAGGAAAATTACGAATAGCGATAACGTAGCAAACCGTGTTCATCCAACAAACGCTGTTTCCTGCTATAACAGTGAGCAGGAAAAGATGGACATACGACAAGGAGTGTATGTAATTTGATACGAAAAGAAACTGAAGTCCATATCCGATCAAACCTAGAGTTGAACCAATCAAGAGAACCAGCCACAAGGGAAGGTAAAGAGCTGCAATGCCTGAAATGAAACCGAATAACTTCCCGGCATCAGAGGCGAACGCAAGATTATTGAGTTGAAGTTGAGTCATAGAGAGAAGTTGCTTGAGTTGGGAAGAATAAGCAGGAAAATTGGTGTTTGTTCCACTTACGGACTGCAGCCAAATGATCCCCACAAGGCTTAGCCATTGAAGGGCAGTCCGAGCCATGGCAAGAGCAGTTTTTTTTTTTTCTATATGTCAAACTTGAGAAGTTTTTTACTCTATATAATGATTGGTCTGAAGAATATATGAAGCATGATAGAAGAGCGTGTGAAAAGAGTATCGAGAATTTTTGGCCACACGGACGGTGACATAATATAAGGTGGCTCTAAAAAGAAAGATGTGGTCTTGTGCAGACCACCATCACCATTACATTAATGGCTGCTGTATTGTGAAACAGGTTTGGCAGTAGTTAAAGTAAGATACATCAAGAGATGGAACAGGAGTGAAGAAAGATAAATTTGAAGGATGTAACATCGCGAGATGAAACATGTGGCTGTTGGGACTGGCACTCCTCCAACGGTTCAGCTTTAACACATCCTTCGTGGACACATTGATACGTCTACGACTGGGACTTCCAATGAAGCACGTCTGTGCTCTTCCAAAGCAAGTGTCTATGTGATTTTAGTATTGCACATATTGCTGTAAAATTAGTTTAAATACCAAATGTTTATTACTTCAAGCAGTACGTCCCTCCCACTCCACTGTAAGTTGTAACAAGAGAAAAGTTTAACAGTATAATTATCCATCGTTTTTGACATATTTTACCGATATTTAATTATTTTTAACTTAAAATAACATAATATTAAAATTTATTAATAAAAAGAATTAACAGAATATAACAAG
The DNA here is from genome assembly GCA_026284465.1 of Erythroxylum citrifolium. NCBI lineage: Eukaryota > Viridiplantae > Streptophyta > Magnoliopsida > Malpighiales > Erythroxylaceae > Erythroxylum > Erythroxylum citrifolium. The sequence goes on from JANKOE010000008.1 coordinate 7,113,439, forward strand.
ATAATTATAATTGCTAACAATTTTTTTTATAAAAAAATCAAACTAGAAATAGTTAAGCCTATATTTCAGGAATTCTCTACATGTTGCCTGCTTCACAAAAGAAGCAGACACCCAAAGGGATATTGGGATTTTCTTGGTGATAACGTTGAGTGCCTTGTATCATTCCATCTCGATAAGTAACCTTAATGCATAACCACACACAGACTCAGCCAGTTCAAAAAAGATTGTAGTTTCCTGTTTCCTATCAAAAGAAGGTATCACATGGCACACACTAACCGCAGAGCATTAATATAAAGGGCCCTTTAATAGTCTTAAGTATTTAATGGGCATTAATGGAGAAAATCGATGGTATCTTTGGTGATTTGCGATTGTTAGTAATAAACAGTCTTAAACAGGAGAAAACGTTGGTGTCTTGGTCAGATAAAGGCTTACAACGTTCTTAGCATTTAACAAGTTAACGTTTGTTAATTATAAATAGTTTTTTAAACAGGAGAAAATGTTGGTGTCTTGGTTAGATAAAGACTCACAACATTCTTAGCATTTAATAAGTCAACGTAATTCAACTCAAAAATTTGCAGCAAAATTTTTTCATAATTCTGTCTTTTGAATTATAAGTATAATTTAAAGGTAAAGTTTCTGATTTTTAATATATCTTTAACTTATTAAATATTTGAATATGTTATAATTGATTTGTAATTTGTCATTAACGTGGACATTAAATATTTGAAGAAATAGTTTTTCATAAATCATAATCCTCTGTATTTGTTAGTGTAATTTTCTTAGTGTTTTGTAATCCAATATTGTTATTTGATTGCTGCTATCGCTATTTTATTGTTACTGTTACTATTTTTAATTATTTTATTATTAATGATATTTGTAAGATATTATTAACTGATATTATTATCATCTAATATTTGGTTGATAATGTAGAATTATAATTGAGTCACTTATATTTCATACAAACATGTAAATTTAAGTATATTATCAATTTATTTGGATCTTTTTTTTATTTCATCTAGAGCCTATAAAATGATAGAAACAAAATTACCTATGTTACAACAAATGAACATAGGTTTGTGTTTGGTTTTGAACATGTACCGATCAAGAAGTTATATTTAATTTAGATCGCTTTCGGACAGAAAATGGGAACTTCCAAAACTTTCACCGCTTACAATTTGCTTTTCGTCCACTATCCTCGTAATAATGAAGCCCAGCACTTATGAGTTACGACTATGTTTGGAAAAAACACTTGTGACATCATATAGACGATTCGTCTAATTGTAGGCTCAAATTCGCCTACTATCCAACACTTTTGGCCTTTTACACACTGATTAGTTAGCGTCTTTGGCACCGAGTTCGGCACCGATAACGGATGATGAGGATACAAAAATTTTGTCCTGTTTATTTATTGAGAATAGAAATTTTTATTCCATCTTTAGAAGACGAGGATAAAATTTTTTGTCCTTCTCAAAATTGAGGTACATAAAATTTTGTCCAAAGGACAAGAAATGGAAAAGACAAAAATAACCCTCTCATTCGTTCACATCTGTGCCCTTGCCCTCCTTCGTCCCTCTCTGCTTCGTCTCCCCAGTGAAGGTATGAAAAATACTGTCTCCTTCTTTTCTCTGCTTCCACTCTGCAGTGAAAGGTTTGGGCTTTGTTTTTTTCTGCTTCGTCTCCTTCTCTGTTTTTTGCTTGTTTTTCAAACCCAGCGTTTCGTCTCGGTAAGACTCCTTTAACCAACCCAGCGTTTTGGTGTTTTTTGCAGTGAAAGGTTTCGTCTCCTTTAACCAACCCAGCG
>JANKOE010000008.1:7125257-7146177 GCA_026284465.1 Erythroxylum citrifolium
CACTTGAAAAAAAAAAACAAAACGACAACGTTAGACATGAGCGGGGGCATTGAAGAAGAGTAAAAACGACAACGTAGAAGGGAGGGGAACACGTTGGACAGCAGCAGAGAAAGCAAGAGAAATGACAGCGTAACAAAGTGAGGCTTGAAAGGGTTTTGGAGCTACAGTAAAGTGGGCGAGACACTATTGAAAATAATACAGAAAAGAGAGAACATCGTGAAAAGAGAGAGGGCTGGCGGCGTTGAAGGAGCTGGGCATGGAAGTCTATGTGTGAGTGTGCTGGGAGGCGTACGTGAAGAGAGAAAAAACGCAGCATACAACAAAGGAGGTGGTTTGCGTGGAAGCTGGCGGAGACGTAGTGCACGGCCTGGGAGTCTGGGACGTGAAGAGAGCAACATAAATAGTCACTTCCAGCTACAGTGAGGAGAGGCGTGAAGGTCCGCGTGCGTGAAGCTGGTCTGTGCGTTGTGAGTGAGAGCTAGAGGTGCGGCAGTGTGGTGTAGGTCTGGAGGCTTGCCGGGTCTGCAATATGTGTGCATGGTTTTGGGAAATAGAAGATCCAAACGTTGAAGCTCATCCACGAAATGAATATCCTGACGAGACATCTGACGAGGAAGAAGAAGTTGAGTTCAACATCTAGTAATGAATCAGAAGAGTAAGAAAGTGACAGTTGTAGCACCAAATCTAATGAAGTAGAAGATTTAAGGCATCACTTGTCTTTAGCCGTAGATCCATTATATGATGATGAGATTTATGACTATGTGGATGATGGAGGTGATTTTGATTACAATGTTGGCGATGATAATTTTAATTGTCATTTTGAGGGTGGAGATGATGAAGGTTGGGCATGAGTTTGTTGGTCGAACATTGACGTATGAACTACAGATTTTGGTTCTCTAACTTGTTCCAAGTATACCAATTTGACATTAGTGATATGATCAATTTTTGTTAGATAATTAACTCAAACGTGTTCTGCCATGCTGTGATCAATTCTTGATACTCAAACAATGAGGTCAAAACTCTTGTAAGTATAGCATTTTGTGATCTTTAGTGCAGGGTATCCCTTCTGCATCCTCTCTTCGGTGAGAGAATTTTGGATCAGGCTATAAATTGGCACCCTTGTTGCTCCAAGCGATGCCTTAAGTTTATGATTTTTCATCATGAAGTGTGAACGCATGGTTTCTATATATCTGTTTTTAGCCATCCACGATAATACTCTCTCTTTGGTGAATAACTTTTATCCGAAGTTAATTAAATTTTGGAATTACTTAGTAGTGAACATAAAGCATTGAAGATGGCAGTGAGGCATCCTTGATAGATTGGATAAGAAAATTGTCAATTGTAGATTTATTCTGAATGAAACCCAAGTTTTTCAAATTTAGCTATGAACTAGGGCAAGAAACAGTTATGGAATATGTTCTTTTATCTAATTGAAATCTTGGTTTGGGTCCCTGAACACATATATTAGATATTACCCTCTGAAATTGTAGATAGGGTTTAGGTATTTCATTTCTCTCCACCAATTCTTAGAAAGATCATGTTTTTCTTCTATAATGCCAAAGAGAAGGAACAGATCAATTGTGCCAACATCCCTGTGCTTAATTGGTCCAATTTCTCTTTGTCTCTCTTCCTCCTTGTTCCCACAACATCCATCCAGTGTTCGCAGCTAAGATATTTTTTAATTTTATTCTCTATTTCAGATTAAGTTTTAGGAAAAAATCTAAAGTTAATAGAAGAATGTTATTTCCCTCAAAAAAAGAAGAAGAATGTTATTAACTATTACAATAATTATTATTCATGAGATGATGAAAAATTTCTTAAGCTCACTAATGGAAATTTATAAGAATGCTTCTGGTGATCTTGAGATACTAATTATTATATGTCAAAGGGACAAACCGAATCCACTTATATATTTTTTCGTTTTTTTTACTTGTTGAAAATTAGCCATCACTTTGTTTTGTTTGCAATGTTACTTTTGTTGTCTTAAAATTACTTGATGCAAATGCTTGTAATTTAAATTTTGAGTCAATGCGTGTGATAGGTACGAAAAAGAATTATAGACCATTTTAATTCATCTATTCTAAGAAAAGAAATAGATTGAAATACAAAAGATTAAACGACTTGGCATTTGTTCAATATAATTTAAAACTTAAAAAAGGTATGTAATTATCAATTATTAAGTTGAATATATTTTTTAATAATTTAATTTTATTTGTTTACTAGAACTTTTAATAAAATAAGTAGTTTTGCAGATCCAATTTATCTTGACTATATTAATTTTTTGACATATTGGATTTAAGAGAAATCGTATTTGATAGCAGAGAGTGAATTAAAAGATAACCTTAGATGAGAAAGTATTGATATATCATTAGTACAATGAATTTGAATAATGATAATGATGAGACTTCTCTTAATAATGAAGATTTTGTATCAAATGAGAATTGAGGTCAATGCAATTTAAGCGGATATTCAATTGAATAAAGTTTCAAATTTTTACTTCTTTTTTTAATTTTCACTCATATTTGATGCATATGTTAAATTTTATATTTGCAACGGCATGAGCTCTTATTGTAATACTTAGAAAATCACGAATTTTTATAATTTTTTTATTTGATATTTTGATGTAATTATTATTTATTATATAATTAAATGTAATATTTTAAATACTTTATATTATTTTTAATTTTATATTTGTAAGATGATAAGTAATTCTTTTTTATTAATTGTTATTATTATTTATTTACGAAATATGTGAAAAATAATATTAATAGAAATAAATAGATTGTTGTTATTTCAATTTTCAATTTGTTATAAATTTTGGAGACATAACTGTTGTAACATTATAGATTCTACATTGGAGAACTATTTTACAAATTTTAAAAAATTTAAAAATTATTTTATAATTTTAAAAAATTACCGAAAGACAATCCTGTACCAAAACTAACTTCAATAGTATTAATGTATTACCGCCACGTACAAATATTCGTAACATTCCCTAAACCCCTTACCTTAAGCTGGAAGAAAAGTATTTTCAAAGTTCCTGTCAAAAACAAGCTTTTGTGATCTTTTTGGCAGATGCTAGTACGTCTTGGCAGATTTTGTTTGCTTTTTAAAATCAGTAAATCACCAGTTATAGTCCCACAAGAAGAGTCAAAACGCTCCTGCCAATTTCGTCAGTTGGAGTCAGGCAAATGAGATACTGGTCTAATCTCTGGTAATGCAAACAAGAGTTGCATCCCATTTCAGAAAAAAAAAATCAAAATTTAAACGAAGTTGTGTAGGTTCCCGGTTCCCACCCAATTCAACCGAATCTGGTTGTCTTTAGACAGAGCCTGAAGGTTTATTCGGGTTCTTGTAACTTTACACGCCGATGACCGTTTCCACACCCCAAGCTATAAACTTTACCATCTTCTCCAACGAATTTCATCGAGAACTTTGCCAACGATCCAAAGACGCGTCATTTAAAGATTTGTCCTTTAATGGCGTCTTCTGATTCTAGTCATCAAAGCCCACCTAATTCTGTCTCCCCCATTCCAATTGACCTCTTTGTCTCCAAGAAGCATCCGGGCCTTTCTCTTGGTGAACTGGGTTTTGCTGATTCTTCAGGCAACATACTTTTCAGGGCACGCAGCGTTGCTTCTTCTCCTGAAACCAGATCGAGTCGTCGGAATAAGAAAAGAATAGTTCTTGACGCCTCCGGAAATCCAATCTTCTCCATCTACCCCCAACAAGTCAGTTTTTTATCATCCCCTCTCTTCATTTATCAACTGCTCTTCCTTAGAGTGCATAGAAACTACGAAACATTGAAGAGATCGTAGTCTTATATGAGTAGTGTTTGCTGAAGAAATTAATTCAACGGTATTCTGCAATCTACTTCATTTTGAAAAGAAAATGTTAACTGCTTGTTGAGCAATTGTTGGGAATGCAGTTTTAGAATTTTATGATCGTTCACGTATTGGGTTCAGTTGCTTACATTTGCATGTGCTTGTAACGTATATGAATTTGAATTGAACGAACATTAGACCATTAAAATGTTGTGCAGCTGCTAACTCAAGCTGGTAATTGGGCAATGGCATTTGAAAGTTTTGAGTGTATTTTAGAGAATGCTGTAGGTACTATGAGAGAAATTTTACCATCTTCATCCCGTAGTTATTGGAACTAGCAGTAATTGCCAGTTTATGAATATTCATAGCATAGCAGCTAAATTGAAGCAAGCTCTACAGTTTCCAAATTTGTTACCTTAAGTAGCCCACTTTTATAACTGCCTTTCTAGATAAGGTTTTTGAGCAGATTTTGGATAGCAAGAAGAAGCTTTCAGTTTTTGACATCACTTGAAAAGTAACTTCCTATCCCTATGCTTTAGAATGGATCTTGGCAAGCTTTTAAATGGGCTGATGGAGGGGACAAGGACTTGGTGTTTAGAGTGCAAAGGACATTGAATAACTTCACTAGAACTGAGCTAGAGGTCTTTCTTGTGGGAGAAACTGCTGAGGAGCCAGTGGCTGACTTTAAAGTGATAGGTTTTCCATTCCAAAGATCTTGTACCATATATAGAGGCAATTCTGTTCTTGCCCAGGTACTCCCAATGATCACTTGTATCTCAAGTATGGTATAATAACTATATTGTCTCTGTTAAAAAAAGGTGAAGTGTTAGACTTATATTTGTTCCTTACAACCATCAGGTATCCTTTTCAATAGCTACTATGGTTTCATTGCATGAAAAGCTTTTGCAGTATTCTTCGAGTATAATAATTGTTCTTTTGCTTCAAGGTATTCTTACAATGACTTGGTAGATTGCAATAGCTTGTACTAGATTTCAGATTTTCATAGCTAAATGAAATTGTTGACTGTTATCTACGTTGAGTTCATTAAAGTCTTCTTTTCTTGTATACACTCATTTATAGCACCTGTTAAAGTTTTTGTATTCTAGCCTTTTTCTTCATCTCCTTGCTATTTTCAATATAATTAAAGAAAGATTGCATAATTGTGCACAAAAATGGTTACTTCATTGTCTTCAGTACTCATTTCCTTATTGGAGGCTGACGTGAAAATCTGCTTAGGAAGTCTCACCTTAAGTTTTGAACTTGTTTATTCCTTCTTTGAAGTGGTCAAGGAAAAAAAAGCCCTTATCGAATGTACAATCAGGAACATACATACTAGTTTGTGATGTATTAAATTATATCTGGTTCACAATTTAAGCTTTGGAGATGTTCCAAGAGTCCATACCAGTTTACTGTGAGACCTCATCTGACGCTGAAACTCTTATCTATGTTTATTTCATCATAATTTGCTCTTTTCATATCTGACAACAAACGGCCAACTTACTTCACAGTTGGTGCATATGTTTTGACGCCTAGCTTTACAGCTCTTGCAAAATCATGCCATTAGATTACTTCCGAAACTGTGTCAACCGTGTTTTCCTTGCCAAATCAGTTTCCAGAATATTATTTTTCATGTGCACTTTAGATTAATTGGCTTGTAAATATGGAAGAGACTTTATTTGTTACATTTGATGCAGACCAGTCTCATGTACAAGCTTCACCAGATTTTTGTTGGGAGGAGTAAATTCCGATTAACCATATTTCCTGCTGCTGTGGATACTAGATTGATTGTGGCTTTGACAGTAATATTCTTGAATTCATGAATATGGTTCAACTAATAATATTCCATTAATGCTCAAACTTTATTGAAGTTGTGTCTACACCTAATTTCTATGTTGTTTTCCCTTTTTTGGCTTGTGATATTCAAAGCGTATGTGCTTTCTTCTTGTCATTAATTTTATGCTTTCCCTTGTTTGCATGAGTTCAAGCTTCTTGAAGTAGTCTCTATGAACTTGCAACTATTGTTTTGCTCTAAGCTTTTCGTATTTATAGGAATTAAGAATTTTCAATGATGTGAATTTTTAACGGTTTTTATTGAATTGAAACACAAGATAATTTAATGCAAAATTTGAATCAACTTTCATTGGTTTATAACAAAATATGTGAACCTTCAGGTATTATATCCATAATAAAAGCTTATCATTTAGTAACTTTTGGCACTAATCTTAATCTTTGTTTTCTAGATCAAAACTAGACAGCCACTCCATATTGAAAAGGATGGTAATGGGTTGAACCGTCTAAAAATTAGGAATACGATGCGAGCCCAAGCTTGATCAGGTTTGGATATCTTAAAATTTAATCAGGTCGGGTTAAAAATTAGACATGCAACTTGAGTCTAATTTGAGTTCGATTAGGGTTGGGTAACTTGCAACTTAATCGGGCTTAAATTCAAATAAGTTATTTTTTATATAATGTTTTAAAAAATATCTTTTTTGCTTAGAACGACATTATTTTCCCTTAAATTTACGAGTTTTGTGCCGAGTTAGGTTAGATAATCAAAACTAGGCCCGAAGTTTGATTGAAATAAGTTGGGATTTAATTGCCAACCCTATCGATTTACAATAAAAATATATGTTTATCATATAGATTTACAATAAAAATATATGTTTATCATATAAAATTGCATGAGTTATTTGGTGTAATTAATCTTCTTGGGCTGAGGTAGCCAAGTTCCAAAAAGTATAATGTTTAGCAAATTGAACAAATCGTTATTATCGTTTTATTTTTAAAAATAACTAATCCAGATAATGTAAAAATTATGATATATTTTATACATTATATCAGTGTACCTTGCTAATGATAATTGATAAATAACAGTAAAATTGTAATTAAGAATTTTAAATTTTATTGCTACAAGTTTCTCAAATAATTATTAAATAATAATAATAAAATATAAACAATTCAGTATCATATGTAAATTAATCAAATATTGCTTAATTCTTAAACTAAATCACACTAATTAAATTAAATTTATATTAATAATTTAAAATAATTATAAAAATTATTAATTTGAGTATGATTTAATTAATTTAGTTCAAATTTAAAAATGAGATGAATCATAAAATAAGTAATATCTAATTACTCTATATATATTTTATTTTTATTTTTATCTAAAAATAATTGTTTTTGAAAAAGACTTTTTTAAAATTCTTACAACGTGGTTACTTCAATGTCCGAAATTTATTTACGGAACTCAAATAATTCAGGCATTTGGCCGACCCATATCCTTCTTGGAAATGACGCATCGGGCCTTGACACCAAATTACGTGGCGGTCTCTAACTCGCGACTCCACTTGACTATACTGGTCTCTCCTGTACCCAAAACCTAACCTTCTCCACCGTCAAGCTCTGATCACTGCGGAGAAGAGGATACGAAATTAGGGTTTGTTTTGTGCAGTTAGGGTTTAGGTTTTTTGAAGAAGAGCCAGCCAACAGGAAAACGTCGTGTCATTGCGGTAACGAGCGCTAACAAGAATGGGGAGACCGAAGGGAGAAGGTGGCAGGAGCAAGTCACGACCTTCAAGCAGCAGGTAGCGTCTATGTCCTTAAATTCTCCCTGTTTTTTGTTTTGGTTTAATGTTTCAATTTCAACGATTGAAAATGGAAATTGATCTCGGCGTTAACTTGTGAGATGTTTTGTGTTGTATAGCCTCGCCGCTTCTTTGTTGCCATCGGGTTCTGTGGCCACCGCTGGGTTTGGTGGCTACGTGGGTGGCTCCCGGATTGAGACCTCTCTCGCTCGCGAAGAATCCGCTCCCTTCTTGGTGAACCTTCACGATATTTTCGCCTGATTTTCTGATTTTTAATTGATAATTTAGTTATTATTGTAACTACTGCTACTACTAAATTGGAGTATTATAAGTGGCACGAGATTGCACGATGGATTATGGAGCTTTCTTACTCATTGGGTGCTGTCTTTTGGTTTTTGGAAAATTTAGGACATAGACAGTGAAGTGGCGCAGCATTTGAAGAGGTTGGCCAGGAAGGATCCTGTTACCAAGGTTTATTCTTTCTTTTTTATTTTTCTGATCTTTAGTTAGTTACAAGTACTTAAATAGGTTGCGGTTGTTTGTTTCTAATTCTCTTTGAGGCCTTTTAACAGCTTAAAGCTCTCCAATCTTTATCTCTTCTGTTCAAGGAAAAGCCTGCAAAGGACATAGTGCTAATTATTCCTCAATGGGTATGCTCCATATGTTTTATCTTGTGCTTTCAAATCTTTCTACAAACTTTGCGCGATGTATACTTGTAGTATTAAGCAGAGAAAAGAAGATTGACAAAAGAGAGGGCTTTTAGTATTGCCTAATATTGTAGACATAGGTCATCTCTAATCTTTCCTGTCATATAATTGCTATGATACTTTAGCAGGGGCTTATTAATTTGGTTAATGATAGTGCTTGAATCAGGAAGAAACATAAAACTAGGATGATGAACCCAAAAACAAAATCAGGGACTTGAAGTGCCAAAAAAGTGTCATTATTTATACTCTATTTTTGTTTATCTCAAGAGATTCCTTAATTGTCATTGGCAAGGTTTATGGATTGCCTGTTTTCCTATCTTTAGTTTAAAGTTCTTTAAGGTCATGTATCTTTAAGTATAGAATTCATTGAGATTCGTTTTGTATTAGATACAGAATCTAACTTCCAGATGTATTTAGAGGCAAAGAACATTCAAGTTGAACTTAGCCTCCATTAGTCATTGTTTCTGGTAGAAAATGATTTCACATGAACGTAACAATTGGAGCTTCTGTGTTGGTTCATTTTTTGAAATTATGCTTCAGACTTGTTTAGGACTTGACTATCATTGTTATGGCATGTTATGTACAATCTCATTAAATAATTAACCTGTTGCCTTTTCTATGTAAATTATACAAATTTTCTTCTTTAATTCATTCATCGATTTTTGATTCCCTTTTCAGGCCTTTGAGTACAGAAGGCTATTATTGGACTATAACAGAGATGTTCGCCGAGCCACTCATGAAACGATGACCAATCTTGTAATGTCTGTTGGGTATGATAATTCCTTCTCTATCAAAATAAACATTTTTAATTCAACATCTTCAAAACATAATGCCCTGGAAATATTGCGTTGTAAGTTGACAAGAAAAACTATTGCTAAAGCCTTTAGTCTACTAGCTGTTTTGCAGCTTGTCAGTTTGTTTTGGCTTTTATTTTCTCCAGTTCTTGTTCTTATTGTTATTGAATTCATAAACTTTATTGTTGCTACATTCATAGTGGAAAATATGTTATGCAGAAGAGATTTAGCTCCACATCTGAAATCTTTGGTGGGACCTTGGTGGTTTTCTCAGTTCGATCCAGTTTCTGAAGTTGCTCTAGCTGCAAAGCAATCATTACAGGTGCCATTACTCTTTAACATTGTGGATTTCGCTATTTATCACCTAACACAATAGATTGAGTTTGGAGGGACTGAATATAGTTGCTGTTTGTTTGTTGTGCGGGTGGAATGAAAATAAGGCATTGAAGCTTTAATTGAATGTTAGTTTCATCGTAACGTCATCTACGCTAACTTGAATAACCTGTAATTTTTGCTTAATATGCAAATGTCTGGAAACTAAATTGCTTATGGGAGTAACTTCATAAAAATTAAACACTTGAGTTGATCGAGAGTTATATAAGCTAGAGCCAATCTTCTTGATTGCTTCCTATGGAATTCCCTTTGTTGCTTAAAACTCCCCTACTACCTTCATCTCCGACACACAGAAAAAATAATGAAGAGAAACTATGAAAAATAATTTAGAAGTGTCTAGTTCTGTAGGTATTGTTACACGATTTAGCATTTTAATGCTTCTATTCAATGAATTTTGTGCATAATTGTCTACTTGTGAATTTGTAACGGTCATGTATATTTTGTGTTCAACAGGTAGCATTTCCATCACAGGAGAAACGATTAGATGCTCTCATTTTATGTGCATCTGAGATCTTTGTGTATTTGGAAGAAAATCTGAAGCTTACACCAGGAGGTATGTCAGACAAGACAGCTCCTTCAGATGAGCTGGAAGAGATGCACCGGCAGGTCTGTTGTGGTTGAGTAATCATGGCCAATTTGCAAAAGTGTACTTCATAGTTAATAATTTCTAGTTCCATTGACGGAAAACACACCTAACTTAACTGTTTTATCACACTGAGTTAATATCCAGTGTCTTAAAAAATGTGTCCAATCTTCTATATATTAAAGGATGATGGTTTCAAACTACCAATTACTCTTTTAATGACTTAGAGGAGAGAATTTTTAATTTTTGGAAAAGGTTGGATAATGTGTAGAATCATGGAAATGAAGAGAGGTTAAACTTTGATATTGTTTTGCCACTAGAGATAACAGAAAGAGTAGTTGGGTATCGTAGTTGGCAACAGTCCCTATTCTTCTTCTTAAGAATTTCTGTGGTTTAAGAGCAAGGTTGTTTTTTTGAACCTTTTGCTTCATGTAGATGTCATGGAAATGAAGAGAGGTTAAGCTTTGCTATTGTTTTGTCACTAGAGATAACAGAAAGAGTAGTTGGGTATTGTAGTTGGCAACAGTCCCTATTCTTCTTCTTAAGAATTTCTGTGGTTTAAGAGCAAGATTGTTTTTTTTTTAACCTTTCGCTTCATGTAGATGTTTGCACTCGTTGTCTATTTCATTTTAATTTTCATAATTTTTTTAGCTATAGTTACATGTATGACAAAGTTCTCGTGGAACCACTACCCATATTTAATTTGGAATTCACCCTGTAGCTTTTAGCATTTTTATCATTTTTCAGTTGTCTGCCACTGAAATATGTTGGATGGATTAGAGTCATTTTAAGGATGACTTTTTTTTCCCCTTTTCTTTCTAACAAATTGATACTCTCTTTCAAATTTGTTTGAAGAATCCATGGTTTTATTGGTTACGGATGGATTGTACCATTCTTTTGGCAGTTTTGGCTGTCATTGCTGAGTCTGGCTTAGGTGTTAGTTATATATGGCCCTATTGGAACAGTTATGGCTAATTGCTCTCTGATAAGTAGATAGATTGCCTCCAAGTTTCTTTTTCTTTTGACAAGATTTAGCTGTTTTGAATCTGCAGAAAATCATCTACTAATTACTCTTGTAAAACATGCCCTACGAGAAGATATACGATAGATCCTTTTCATGTATTTTGTAATTAAATTTCAGTTATTAGCATTGAGTATATCTTAACTTCTGGAAATATTCATATTATAATACAGTCCATTCTTTGTTTTTTCATGACCTTTTTGGAGCCACTCACAATATTTTGTATGGTAAGCTTTTTGTTTATCTGATGAAGTCCCCAGTTCTGATTGTTTCTTTGTTTTTAGGTGATATCCTCATCATTACTGGCATTGTCAACTCTTCTTGATGTTTTGATACAACCTCAAAGGCCTGGTTTTGAGAAGATAGCTGCAGAACCAAAGAATGCTTCTAAAGCTAGGACAACTGCTGTTTCTTTTGCTGAAAAATTATTCTCGTCACCTAAATATTTTATTGATTTTCTAAAGTCCCAAAGCCCTGCAATCCGGTCAGCTACGTATTCTGTGTTAAAGAGCTTTATTAAAAGCATTCCTCATGCTTTCGATGAAGGGACTATCAAAATAGTTGCTACTGCCGTCCTTGGTGCTTTTCAGGAAAAAGATCCTGCTTGCCATTCATCAATGTGGGAGGCAGTATTATTATTTTCAAAACAATTTCCTGAGAGTTGGAATTTACTGAATGCTCAGAAAGTTGTACTTAGTCGATTATGGAATTTTCTTAAGAATGGGTGCTTTGGGTCTCAGCAGATCTCATATCCAGCTTTAATTTTATTTCTAAACGTCATTCCCCCAAAAACAGTTGCAGTGGAGAAGTTTTTTCATGATTTTTTCCATAATCTATGGGAAGGAAGGAACCTGGCATATTCAGCAAGTGCTGATTGTCTAGCTCTCTTTCAGGCCTTTAAGGAATGCTTTCTTTGGGGACTACAGAATGCATCTAGGTGCTTGGTTGTTCTCTTCAACAATCTCTTATTTTGTATTCAGTTGCTTTCATATTTCTTTTTGGCTGTCTGGTTTCCTAATTAGCTTTCATGGTGCCAGATATTTTGATGATCTGGATTCAATACATCAATTTCAATTTACTCTTGTGCAAAGTATCCTCGTGAAGCTTTTATGGAAAGAATACCTATTTTCCATCTACTTGAGGAATTTTGAAAAAGAGCCCTTCGAAACCTCTGGTGATTACTCAAATTACAGATTACAACAAAAGGCAGTAACGTCTATGAATGTGAAGTATTCTAGGGGTTTTGTACAAGAGCTAGGAAAGTGTATCATTGGAATGCTTTCTGGAATGAATTCAATTGACATTAATCTGCTCTCTAATGTATGTGTGGCTTTCAAGGATGACATCGTAGGTTTCTTTCAGCAAAGTGAGGACTCAGAAAGAAGTACTGAGATAGAACAACTAATTAGACTTTTGCCATTATTAGAACAACATGCAGCACAAACAGGTGAAACGTGGCCTGTGGATTATCTCATTGGACCAGTCTTGGCTGAGTCTTTCCCATTAATAAGATCTACTGTAAGTTACTTAACTATTTGTACTATGAACACCATTATTTTTTATTTAAAATCAGCCTCATAATAGGCTCCTACTGAATTTGTTAGTTATTTTGGTGGAAGAAGATAATCGAGTTTTTTGGTTGGTTAGAGGTAGTTGCATTGGGAAATGTAAACATTGAGAAATGTTCTCTTGTTAATGTGTCGTTAGCCTCAGCTTTAGGGTAAATTGGAGTTGGAAAAATGTTTAAGGATTATATGCACTTAGATTAATTGTACTGGAGTTAAGATTTTGGGTACTTGTGGCCTTTATTCCAGGAGTTAACTTGTATCTATTTGATTTCAGGATAACCCAGATGGTGTGAGACTTCTGACAGTTGCAGTTACATCATTTGGAGCACGCAAGATTGTCCAAAATCTTTCAATCTGCAATGAAGAACATCCCTTTTCTCTTCCCAAGGACACAGATAAAGAATTGAATGCCAAGAGTTTCATTCAAGTATTTAAACAGACATTTGTTCCGTGGTGTTTGATTGGATATAATTGCTCTACCAGCTATCGACTTGACCTGTTGCTTGCATTGCTTGATGATGATGAATGTTTCACTGAGCAGTGGTGTACAGTTATATCCTTTGCTACTGCTCAAGAAAGTTCTAGAGCTCAGAATGGGTACCCAGAATTTGACCACTTAATTCCTTTGGCAATGCTTCTAGAGAAAGTAAGAGTTGAAATTACTAGGAGGAAAGTGACAAAAGATTCTAATGGTGAACGCTGGTCTAACCCAGAACACTGGCATTGCCAGCCTCTTGAAACAGTTTCTATTGCCTGTTTATCTTTCCCGTCCAGAACTGCTGCTCAGCTTCTATGGTATGTGGTTGGAGTGTTTTTAGTGATTAAATTCTAGAGGAAAGTAATTAGAACAATTGTATTATGGAAGCATTTACATTAGATGCAGTTTATCCATGTAAGAACATATAACCAACATTTTGATGCTCATATTAGAAGTTTTGATTTAAGTAAATTATGTGGTTTTAAGTTTCCATGGTGTAGGAAGTACATTGTGTTTTATTAGAGAACTTAATTTGTAAGTATATATCCTTGGTAATTCCTCGGTTGTTCTGTTTGCACCATAGGCCTCCTATGGGCAGTCTTAAGGATGGGTCTCTCTTGTTGCTTGTTTCACTTTTTCTGCTCCTTCATCAAGTGTTTCTAGAAAATTTTGAAGTGTTTGTGCTTGGCAATATGTTCTATTCGCATGCAAAAGATGTCTTGACACTCCTTGGGGTCTAACACCATTACCCTTAGTGTGCCAAAACTTCACTTATCTTTCAGTAATGATTACATAGCTTGGTTGGTTGTCTGATCTTTTTACTGCATGAATTAATATGTTTTTGTATCTGAACTGAATGGGAATTACTTATGTATATATAACATCCTGGTTCCTATACCAGAAAGGGCTAAGTTGGCTTTAGCCTTTTGTTCTGATTTCTAGGTTGTGATAACTTTTAATGTCCGAATATGCAGTGCTGTTTTTGGTGATTCAAAAGGAGGAGATCAATTTTCATTTGTGTCCAGAAAGACAACAGTTCTGATATTTAAAGAGGTTTTCAAAATGTTGCTTGGTTTTCTTTATGAATCCTCCTTAAGTTCGGTCAGGGATTCAGGTTCTTTGTTGTTTGATGGACCAAGCCCCTTCACTGCAAACAGCAACAGCTCTATCACTACAGCTGAGATGGCACAGTTTGCTCTTGAAGTACTTGGCCATAGCATATTTTCCTTAAACACACTCAGTGAGGATCCTGTGCTGGTTTCAGGTATCCTGGCTTCAGTATTTATTATAGACTGGGAGCATAGCATGACGACAATAGATAATATGCTTGATGAAGAATCAGAGGGACAAGTAAAGGGTAGGTTAAATTTTGGTGAATCTTTACATGGTTTCCATTGTACAATAACTGAAGAATTCTGGAAGGATCTCGACATTGAAAATCGAAAGAGGTTGGGGAGTATCTTAGTTAATTTCATTAGGTCTGTTATCTTCAAGGAGCCTAAGCTTAATGCAAATAAGATCACAGATCTCTGCTGTTCATGGACGCTTGATATTCTAGCATGTCTGTGTCATGATCAAAATGAGGAGCAGAATCTATTGGACCAGCTACTAAGCAAGGATGATGTGTGGCCATCATGGATCGTTCCTGATTTCAACACCTCAAACAGTTCTGCCACTATATTTTCTGAAGATAATTCTGTTGCTGGATGTGTGAGTGACTATCTGGTTATTATTTCCTTTATCATTTGTTAATTTGGATTCTGGTGCTGCATCTTGTTTCAGATTCTTCTTGTTATCTGTGCTCCATTTATCTCCTTGCTTTTCGTTTCTAGCCTTAATTCCGCCTACAACTAGAAAGTCAATCTGGGCTGCACCCTGAGCATGGACATTTTAGGCTAACTTGTTCATGTAATAGCTATGGATAAGTTTGGGAGCTAACGGTACAAAGTTACTTTCATCCAACCCAATTTTATAACAAACTGTGTGCAATTTATGGTAGTTTCTTCATGAAATTATGACAGAGAAGGGATTATCCATGTTTTCATATGTGCTTTAACATAGGAAAGAAGGTTCGCGAAGTTAGGGGGTAAAACGTTATGAATGTTGTCTTGATAGTAGGAACAACTGTTAGATCAGTCAATTTTAGGTCAAATGAGAAATGTAAAATGTTCAATAGCAATGTGTCACATCTAAAACTTTCCATAATAAATATGCCCATATAGCACATACATCAAAATCCCTTGTCCAGAGGACAGTTTTGGGTATTCGTTGTGTGGCATTCTTATGTTCTTGCGTTGAATTCCCTCTGCCTGTTGAAAATGGTACGTTTGATACTTTTGTGATGCTAAATTTAGGGACTACTTTCAGTATTATCATCTAGTATTAACTTGATGTAATGACTCACAAATTGCAATTAAATTCCAAGTGCAGGCATCTGGAAACCTCAAGCTTTTTTCAGTGATTGACAAGCTAATCTCAAAGATTGGGATTCAGAAAATTATTGCTGGTATTGTTGAACAAGGTGCTTCTATGCCAAATGACCTGAAAAATGAAAAATTCACTTCTCGACCCTGGCTTGCAGCTGAAATATTATGTTCATGGAAATGGCCTGGTGGAAGTGCTATTGGTTCTTTCTTGCCCCAACTGGGTGCCTTTGCTAAGCAAGAGATTTATCCTTTCAAAGAAAGCTTCCTAGATTCTGTCTTCAACATCTTACTTAATGGTGCGATTGTTCATGGAGAATGTAATACGAGAAGTCCATTTGTTCTATGTCCTGCTTTGGGCGAGGGATTGGAAAACATTGAAGACCCATTCTTGAGAGCTCTTCTATCTTTTCTTGTAACTTTGTTGAAAGACAATATATGGGATGCGGTAAAAGCTGAGGAGATCTTTAAAATGCTCACTGATAAGCTTTACATAGGTGACGCAATAAGTTGGAACTGTTTGAGAATTCTTCCTCCGATTATCTATATTCTTGTGCAAACAATATGCCAGAAAAGCTCCACATCCGGTGAATCTGCTGTAGATAGGGAACTTGATTATTTGGGAGAAAATCTTATACAAGATACTGTTGAGCGATGGCTGCAAAGGATTCTGTCATTCCCACCTTTAGTTATATGGCAAGCAGGACAAGGTACGGACATGCTTTGTGTGCAACAATCATTCTGCATTTATAGTGTTATCCTCTTAATTTAGACAATCATATATCAGAATTGAAACTGAATCAACCGCACGCCTGGTCATTTTAGGCTTTTTTTTTTTCTTTCTTTCCCCTTTGGGCATGCCACTCTGCATTACTGTTGAACAGAGTTGATTGATTTTTTTAATCTCCCTTCTCATTTTGACACATGTACATATGCTTTGGTTGGAGGTGGCACAGGCTGCAGAGTTTTATTTGGGTTCAGATAGCATTGAGCATCCTCTGCTCTTTCACCCCCTCTATCTTATAGGGATCTTTTGTTATTCTTCATATTTAATGGTACATTTGTTCCTCCGCTTATAATCGTGCTTCTGTATTGATTTTTTGTTTCTTTGTTGTCACAGAGATGGAAGAGTGGTTCTGGCTGGTTGCTGCGTGTTATCCCTTGAGTGCATCAAGTGGAACAAGATCAGTGAAGCTTGAGAGAAGTATAAGCCATGAAGAAAAAGTACTCATTCTTGAGTTATTCCGAAAGCAAAGACAAATTGCTTGTGCATCAGCGACAACTAGTCAGTTGATGCTGTCAAAGTTGATGGTAATTTCTGTTGGTTATTGCTGGAAAGAATTTGGTGAGGAAGATTGGGAGTTTTTTTTCGCGCAATCGAGGTCTTGGATTCAGTCAACTGTTGTAGTGATGGAGGAATTCACAGAGAACGTGAATGATATTATTAGCAGCGGCTCTGCTTCTGGAAGTTTTGAAATTCATAAGATCCTAGAGCAGAATGTTTTGACCTCAGACCTTTCTATCCTTGTTGCTATCAATGCCTTAGAATCATTTTCTTTGCTTAGTGGAGTTATGGGGTTCGAAGAATCAGCTGTTATTGATGGGGAGCCTCAAGGAAGAGGGAGATGGGATTCAATGAGAGATCGAATACTAGAAGGTATTCTTCGCTTGTTCTTTTGCACAGGCATTGCTGAAGCCATAGCAAGCTCCTATGGTCATGAAGCAGCATCTCTTGTGGCCACATCTCGCCTTGATAATCAGTATTTCTGGGAGTTGGTTGCTTCACATGTTATTCAGTCACCAACACGTTGTAGAGATAGAGCCGTTAAATCAGTTGAATTTTGGGGTTTAACTAAGGGGGCCACCAGCTCTTTGTATGCAGTTCTGTTTTCCTCAGTTCCAATTCCATCATTACAGTTTGCTGCTTATGTTATTCTCTCATCTGAACCATTTTCTCAGCGGGCTATCTTTGAAGAAGAAGCTACAGGTTCTTTGAATAATAATAGTCATGGTGACCAGGAGACTTGTGGTCTTGAATTGCCATCAGAAAAAATTGTCCATTTGAAGGAAGAATTGCTGGGAATGATTGAAAAGTTACCTCATGAGATTCTTGAAATGGATTATGTGGCAAGAGAGCAGGTGAATATGCCTGATTAGTACTGGTACATTTTTATGCTTTATATGTTGCAGCCTTCTTTTTCTAATGTCAATGTCCTCAAATTCTCAGGTGAATGTCTTTCTTGCTTGGTCGTTGTTGCTATCACACTTACGGTCATTGCCATCATTATCACCTGAAAGGGAGCGATTGGTCCAGTATGTGCAAGATTCTGCTTGCCCACTAATATTAGATTGCATCTTACAACATATTCCTTTAGAATTATGCATGGTACATGTTTCGAAAAAGAAAGATACGGCGCTTCTAGATGGTGTGCCAGAAGCTGCAAGTGCAGCAACACGTGCCATCAAAACAGGTTCATTGTTGTTTGCTGTGGAATCTCTTTGGCCTATTGAATTGCAAAAGATGTCTTCTCTTGCTGGAGCATTATTTGGTTTGATGCTTCAAGTTCTTCCTGCTTATGTTCGAGAGTGGTTCACTGAAATACGTGACCGTTCCAAATCATCTCAAATTGAGTCATTTACAAGGATGTGGTGTAGCCCTCCTCTAATCGTGAATGAACTCTCTCAGGTTTGTTTAAACTGGAAATATTTATCGAATTGGTGTTTTCTCTTGTATATATTGTACTTCTTAATGGCAATTGCCATGTTCCAGTATCCCTGATCCCCAGATCCTGATTTTCACTTGGACATGAAATTAAATGCTTCTCATTATATTGCAATCGAGATGCTATTGGAAGTTTGTGTGAACCATCTTTCTGGCACCCATATTTGTTTCAGTCAATTATATACATCATATCTCTTGGTAGTTCTACCCTTTCAGTCAGTGATTTATAGTGCTAAAGCAAAACCAGCTTGGCGTTCTTTGTAGTGATTGTATTGAAGCAGTGACATTTTGTTCTTGATGCAGATAAAAAATGCCAATTTTGCTGATGAGAACTTTTCAGTGAGCGTAAGCAAGTCAGCAAATGAGGTTGTTGCTACATATATGAAGGATGAGACTGGAATGGATCTGGTTATTCGTCTTCCTGTGTCTTACCCTTTACGTGCTGTGGATGTTGAATGTATGAGAAGCCTAGGCATCAGTGAGGTGAAGCAAAGGAAATGGTTGATGTCAATGATGATGTTTGTCCGAAATCAGGTATTTGCTACATATGCCACTTTTTGTGTTATGTTTTTAAAGTGATTGTTATCCTGGTTAAGGTGGTATTGGTCTTGGATTATGAGCTTCTAGCTTGTCCTGTGAACATGGATGGTTGACGAAAAATGATTACATTGCAAAGAATTCGTGGAATGAGAAGTAGGATGTTGAAGGGGAAAAAAAATGAGGATAAAATATCAAAACTGGAGCTGGAATATTTGTGAAAAATGAGGATAAACTAACACATCACTGTAGGTTTCCCAACAAAGATGTACTTAATTCTTGGAAGATGTTTAAAAAATTTTAGAAGATTCAGCATTGTTAATTAAGCCATATGGGAAACCATTCAACTCAAAAACTTGGGTGAGGCTCATAAGTGAATAAGCCATTTAAAGCAAATAAATCAATTATAAATTTGCATTCTAATTAAAAATAATTAGCAGAACTGTGATGTTCAATTAAGAAGATCGACAAATCAAGATTCTTATACTTGATCTATCTTTTCGCTTTTCTTAATGTGATAAGGAAAAGTTAAGAAAGTAGTGGTGGTTACATGTTTCACCAAGCCTTATTTATGAACTAATCATGCTTGGACAACATTAATTTGGATGAATTGGCGTGAAAGCATGGAGAATGTCTGTTTGAAGATTTTTAGAAGTGATGATTCTTCTCTTATGTAGAATGGGGCTTTGGCTGAAGCCATTCGAATATGGAAGAGCAATTTTGACAAGGAATTTGAAGGTGTTGAGGAATGCCCCATATGCTGCAGTGTCATCCATACTTCGAACCATAGCCTTCCTCGTCTTGCCTGCAGGACTTGCAAGCACAAGTTCCATTCTGCCTGCCTATACAAGTGGTTCTCAACCTCTCACAAATCATCATGCCCGTTATGCCAATCTCCATTCTGATACACTTTAATGATCAACATGGTCCATCCTGAAGCCTTAAAGTCTACAGTGCAGAACTTTAAGAGATTACCCATTGCCATAGCCTCAGTTGCTTGCTGGAGCATATTGTCGTGGCTAAGGCCCTTGGTTGTGTGATCATTGGCAGAATTGATGACAATACAGCGCACACTGGTGATGCAACATTTTGCTTAGCTGACTGGAGGCAATGACACACAAGCCCTAAACTCCCAACGAGACTCTAGAAGGCATTAGGAATGAAGATTTATGGTACATGAAATTTGGAAGCAAAAAGTTGATATGACGATGCTATGTAATCAATAGTTAGTACGTACATAAAATTTTGATGATAATTTTCTGTTGCTTACTGGCGTTAATAAATAGTTTTGGAATTTCTATCCTGAACCAGTCATTTTCAAGGTTCATTATGTTTCAGTTGATTATGTTTCCTTCTGGATCCATACTTGTAGGAGATGTAACTGCTTATGATATTAAAATCTACATGGAAAATGTCTCGAGTTGTTGATAAACTTGATTCAAGCATTACAGGCATTGAAGTTAACTAGGATTAGAATGCTTTGAATGGTTATCCATACTGCACACATGTCAACATGACCTTCATTTGAAAGTATTATTAGATGGAACAACTATAACATGTGTTAATAATACAGAGTGCATACTCTTGCTACAAGAATTCTCTGTTCTAGCAAGTCTACGATATCCATGAAAATGCTATTGATTTGTTCTAGCACTAAAGTCTCTGTTCAATGCCCTACGTTATCCTTATTTACAAACTGGGACATTACTTCCCATACCTCAGGTAATAATGGGAGATGGCATCTGCTTCATCTAAACTGTAGCGAGGTAAATTGACACGAGCATCTGCAGGAACGTCAGGCAAGTCTTCACGCAACTTGCCAACTTCTGTTGAATGAGAAAAAGCACCCACCATCATCTCGTTATGCATCATAGACCTAAAAGCATTTACCTGCGAAAGATGAAAAACAACAGATATGTTGCATATGAACTGACCTCCATCAAGGTTGCATTATTAGCAAAGTAAACAACTGAACTATGAGTGAGGAGTAGGGAATCAAATCTCAGAAGGTTAACTCCTTAGAAGATAGGAATGTGCATTAATTCAACCAATGTTGCAAATAATTATGTTATCATGCAGACAATTGACACAATGACAAGAATGAATTATGATGCAGAATTTGAAGCTAACCATTGTATTCTCTAGCATGGATTGGTTGGCAAGATTTCATGGTTACTGGGCTCCTCGTGCTTGCTGAATGTAAACCAGCTATTATACTGGACAGATAACAGCTTGGAGTAAATCAAGGGATATTTCAAAACAAAAACAACAGGACCCTAAATT
>JANKOE010000008.1:7148742-7164006 GCA_026284465.1 Erythroxylum citrifolium
TTAGTAAAAGGACTATTGTAAGATACTCCTACATAGTATAATGAACTAGGAAACCAAGCAAATCAGGATTTTTTTTTTCTTTTGTCATTATATTTATTCTCCATTTGGTTGATTGAAATGGAACCAATTAATCTGTGAACCAGAATTGGGATTACAACTTCCAGACACATATGAGTCAAAGGTTCACCTTGATAGAGTATAATCACTTAATATCAATTACTAATTTATAAATTAACGGCATAATCTCAATGCCAAAATGAAAGAGGATATAAAGATTGGATAACTTCTTGAAAGAAACAATAACCCATTGAATCATACAATTCTCAAATTGCTTAGAGTTAATAGAAGGAGCTCAATATTCTTGCCTTAAGAACGTTAAAAGCTTGATCTGGTGTATCCCATAGACCTGTTTGGGGATTCCTATAGAAATATCCTCCATGCGTCCATTCTCGTCCTTGGGGCACATATAAAACTAACCAACCTTCGTCACGAGCCCAATGAACGAACATGGCAAGTGTAATACTCTTTCCACAGCCGACAGGACCATCCAACACAATTTGTTTTCTAACTTTTACGCCTATAAACATTAAACTGATGAGAAACCAGGCAATCACTAAGCACCACTTGCAATGACAACAATAAAGATCCAAGCAAGATGTCTTGTTATTAATGATAAAGTAAACAATGCAGATGCCTAACTACACTAAAATGTAGGATAACAGTATGGGGAGCAGTAACAACTGTCACAATCCAAGAAGTTGAATAAATATGTGAAATAACCCAACAATGCAAATGCCTAACTACACTAAAATGTAGGATAATAGTATAGGGAGCAGTAACAACCATCATCAATCCAAGAAGTTGAATAAATATGTGAAATAACCCCCGTAATGATATTATCCTATCCAACAGTAGTTTCTATCCATTTTACACTCCAAACCTTAATCCAATATCCCCATCCAACACCGGATACCCACTCCTAAAAGAGAACAGGCATAATAACGATAAGACCAAAAGAGAGGCAACCTAAAACATTCAGCTTCATTTCAGCATTTTCATGATTCAGTTTTGAGCATTCACATTCCATCAGCTATCACTATTATCACTAGAAGTTATAAAGACATCTCATATGGCTCCTCCTCTTTATGTGCATAATGAGAATAATACATAGAATCTTATCTACGCACAGGAACTTTAGAATCATAAAAACAAAATTAAAGATAGGAAAATTTAGAAACTAAAGTCGAGAAACCAGACCTTTACTGTCAGAAGACAATAGAGAAGGATCAACTATGCGCTTGAAATTGTCACGAAGATCCAAGAAACTCTTTCGAACAAGCAGAGCACTCCGCATTGATTCCTCAAACTCCACCAACATTCCCTTAGGCAGACCCTCAGGCAATACAGCTTTCAAATCTTTTTCACTTCAACCCAAAATAAAAATTTTAATGACAAAAAGGTGAAAGTGTGATTCAGCAATCAGCAAATGGATACAATTAGGAAAAATATTCATTCTAACTTAAAAAGATCAAGCCTTATACCTGAATTTGAAGTAAGAACAAGTGTCCTTTTTAGTAAGCAGTGACAGCGAAGGAGTAGAAGTGAACAGAGGAAGTCCATTAGGCCCCACATCAAGAGATGGGCGTTTCTCGTCTTCGACAAGGTGGCGCCGCCGCGAAACTCTATCATCGAAGAACAGTGGGTTATCGAGTTCATCGGCCGTCGTTACGGCGGAAGGTTCACCGGCGGAAGCGGCACCGTTGTTGGATTTCTTGTCAGGCTTCTTCTTTGCTTTGAGGTCCAATGATTTCGCAGACTTTGTAGAATAGCAGAACAGTTGATGATGCTGTTCAAATAACAAGAAAGAGCTTAAAGGGTTTGTTCTGAGGATCCATTGAGGATTTGTTTGATGGGTTCTCTGCATTGCCCCTCTGAAAATGAACTTTAACATCTCTCTGCGTAGTGTTGAGGTTTTGGGTTCTGTTTTTAAGGTTTCTCTGCGGTGTTTGAGGATTTGGGTTCTGCATTGTTCTGTTTTGAGCAAAAACAAAGGTTCTTCCTGCATTTTGTTATTACGACCCTCCATTCCTTCAAAATTACAAAAGAGCCACAATTCAACATCTGCTTTAAGCTGTGCCGTTTTAGACACTACGAGTCGTTTGTTGTCCAGAAAACTCCCTACTTTGTCACTCTTCTTCTCTGCCGTTTGTCTGCCTTCTCCGAACAATCGTCACCTGAGCCTTGGCCAGAGTCTTTTGCTGCTTCTTCAGTTTCTTCAGCCGTTGGTCGCTATCAAAAGTGATGCTGAAGCAGTCGTTAAAGAATCCAAATTTTGGGGTTTTTCGCTTTCTTTCTCGTCCCCATTTCCATAATCCACAGGTACCTTAAGTACTATTCCATTGTAACAATTGCCCACATCAGTATTACAGTTTCAGTTCATGACCCATTAAATATTCACGTGGATTCTTGTTTTGAGTGTTTAATAGTTCGTTTTAATTTTTGACTTTGGCAGAGAGAAATGCATAGTAGAAACAGGAAGGCAATGGAGTACATAGCCAAAGGGTGGAATGCTTTGACGGAAGTGGACAGGGTCATTGATTACTGTGAACGCAACGACAAGCGCCTTATTCCTCTTCTTAGAGTTTGTTTCTTGTCCTCTACATCTTATATACATGTGTCTGTGCGTTTGGTGCTTGTTGGTTGACAGAAGGAAGAATTTAAAGTATTGCTCTTAGTTGGTAGTATGCTTGAAATTGAAAAATAAACAAAATCCATGGGCTGGATGTCCTCCGTTAGCAAACTGTGGTTTATTGCTTTTTGAAATTGGGCGTTGAATCCATTCTTATTTTTCCTCTTTGTTTATGGGCTTCACATCAGACAGCAAAGGAGAACTTCGAGTTGGCGTTGGAGGCTGACAATTCAAATACCCATGCCAGATATTGGTTGTCCAGATTACATTTGAAATACCATGTTCCTGGAGCTTGCAAAGCTGTGTGAGTTAACCTGGAGCTGATCCTTTTTTTCTTTTTGGTTTTCTTGTTCCATTTTAACATTTTATATGTATTGTGGGTTATGCATACTTCTGAATCTTACTAGGTGGATCTCAACTCTGGTTGATCAATGAGATATTTTCTTCTCTGTGTTCTCATTGAAATACTCTGTTACTTTTAGAACTAGATGTAGATCAGTTTGGTTCTATAGAGGCATTTTTAGGTTATTAGTTCTATCAGCTGATATTTACAGCTCTTAGATCCAGAGAGCAATTGTGAATTCCGGATGCTGGATTATCTTCTGTACCTTTTGAAATGGCACAAAGGCAATATATTGATCGTATACTTGTTTTCATGGATGCTGTTTATTTTCTTTGTTTTATCTTGCAGTC
The DNA here is from genome assembly GCA_026284465.1 of Erythroxylum citrifolium. Lineage (NCBI taxonomy): Eukaryota > Viridiplantae > Streptophyta > Magnoliopsida > Malpighiales > Erythroxylaceae > Erythroxylum > Erythroxylum citrifolium. The sequence goes on from JANKOE010000008.1 coordinate 7,152,125, forward strand.
ACAACATGCGTAACTATTTTTCTACTATCGATAATATTGGATACAGCTAGCATTGATGCTCTCTTCATTTCCTCTTTTCAATGGACAGAGGAGCTGCGTTGTTGGTGGAAGCTGCAGATATGGGTGACCCTGATGCACAGTATGAATTAGGTTGTCGACTGAGAGTTGATGTGAGAATTGCTAACACTTTGACCTCTGCAAGTTGTTGAGCTGCTTTTGCATGGAACTACTCTTAACAAGCTCTGTTCTTCATCTTTGTTTTTTGCAAGTCATGAAGCTTGCATCAAAACAGATGAAGTCATGAAGCTTGAAAATTTACCGTGAACCCTGAGCTTGACATTATATATTAGGGCCAATCTAAACAGCTTAAGTTATATGCATCCTGGAAGCTGCAATGATCTAGGCTACATTTAGCCTAGCTTTCCCACATTTTCACTATCAACATTATTAGCTTGAAATTTCCAATTATTTTATGAAACTGCTGTTTTTTATGTTCTTGCAGTTTAATTTTGTTTATCCTGTCTTTGAATAGAATGACTATGTTCAGTCAGATCAACAAGCTTTTTATTATTTGGAGAAGGCTGTCGATCAGGTGTGTATCTCTAGATAAAAAGTGTAATACTGATGGTTTGGAAGGATGGCCCTTCATTCTCACCTGGACATGCTACATTTTAGTTGCATGCAGGTGCGCTTTACCTTCTCGGTGCTGTATATTTGACTGGGGATTGCGTGAAGAAGGATATTGCATCAGCTTTATGGTGTTTCCACAGAGCATCAGAGAAGGTAGTTGAAATTTGAAAGTTTCCCTTTGCTAAAACCTGTTGAACATGGGAATTAATGACCACGCCTGTGTCTACATTGGAAAAGAGTCTAAGGGGATACTAGCAGAAAATTATTGTAGATATGTAATCAATGGGTTCAGAGAATAGGCACAAGCAGATAGGCTTTTTGTCGAAAGCTGGACTCATGTTTGATATTTAGTGTTACTACCAGACTGTTTCAGTGAAGCTTGTAGGTTTGCTCTTTCCAGGGTAGTTTACACGACTTACTTTCCAGTTCATCTTCCTATGGTGAAAACAAAGTTCAGTAAACTGACTAAGTTATAGTAATATATTCTACACATCATGGTGCTTTTCTTTAATGGTGTCTAGGAATATGCGATCTCAGTGCTGTTGTAGTGTTACTCAGTACTTTATAGAGAACAAACTAGAATGTGTGGTTAAAATTATAGCTTGATCTGTGTGAAAATCACACTAACTCTTTGACGGAAAATTGATCCTTTCACTTTCTGATAAATGAAAAATCCATGAAGTTATGGCATTTATGTCATAATGTTAGTTTGATGCTATTTATGAATTGTGTCCTTACTCTTAGGATTAGTGCAGGGACATGCAGGTGCAGCTGTAGCATATGGCTCTCTCCTTCTTAGAGGTTAAATGTCCCACCCTTTTCTTTTCTTTTCTTGCTGTTACATTGAAATTTGGAGAATTCAAGTTCTTGTTCTCTTCAATTTTTGATTCATGCTACGGACTTATGTCTGCATAACATGCAACCAAATCAAAAATTAGAATGATGTGTGTCTGCTTGACGCTCACGTTCCAGTTTGCCGTATGATGTGTGTCTCAGGTGCTCAAGTTCCAGAGGAAATAACAAGGTACAATTTGAAGAAGGGTTCATCTTCTAAAAAGGCAAATAGTGTAGAAAGCGGGATGATGAATCCAGTGGAGATGGCAAAAAAACAGTTCGAAGTTGCAGCAAAAGCTGGGTGCGATCTTGGATTTAAATGGTTGGAAAGGCTTGATGAAGAGGAGAAACGTCTGCTTGAGGGGAATAGCTAGCTCTAGAAATACTTACTGAAAGAGTGAATGACTTATATGTCTGAGTTCAAATTCAACTTATAGATTTGAACTTTTTCAGACAAAAATATAAAACTAACAATACTTGTTGCTGAAACGATTGTCACTGATGGTGTGTTAAGTAGTTGTGAATTATTATGAAACAATAAACGAATAGGCTTAGAAGGTAGTGGATTTGCTAGTGATGTTATACTGGATGTAAATGTAATAACCACTATCTTCTATTTTCTAAGTATCAGTAGATTTCTTGCTAGACCGTGTATATTTTTTGACCTCTCCAGACTTTGCGCTCAACACAATTTTTATTAGAATGTTGTTGTAAATTTCTTGCTAGAGTGAATGTCATTGCCATTCATTTAGATGAGCCTTGGATGATGAGAAGGTCTCACCTTTCTTTTTCTTGGGGACAAAAAAAATGCCAAATGTTTTGGTTGTGGGAGAAGTTCTTGATAAATGAGGAAATGCCCGACCAGAAGATTTGAATAGCTTGCAGGGGAAAGGAAATCCACGTTGTATCGTTAAGAAACCAGTGTTGATGTTCAGATCAAACTGGACATGCTATTTTCCTGAATAGTGAAGAATCCTGAGCACTTTCTTCATCAATATTTATTACTTTGATCGACCCTTCCAAAACTAGGCTAATCAATTATGTAAGGAGGCATTCTTTGTACAGAATTCTGTGCACGTTTCCGGTAGGAAACTTAACTAATCTCAGTTTGAAACATCAGATTGCTTCACTCTTTAGCTCAGAATTCATTTTCCTCCTTACCAAGAAGTTCAGAGGCCGTGTCTCTGGAAGCATGCATTCGTCAATGATTAAAGAAAAGTTCCAGCCATGGAAGAAAAATCGGAAAATCAAACGGACAACAGACCATTTGCCCCATTTTGGAAGTTAGGGAAACAGAGCCATCTTCTAGAATCATATTTAATAAATCATTTTGACTTTAGAGTCCTGACACCCGATTGCTTTGGAAGTAAGCCAAGTTAACATTACATCAAATACAGGCTTCATTAGAAATACCCATATATGTTGCTTAAAGTCGGCAATACTTGAGTAGAGCCACAAAGAATGCAATTATTTACAATCCTCCCTATGTATTTCAATTCTAGTTAACTCTTTACCGATATTTTAAAAATATGACTGGAAGTTAAACTAATAGAATAAGATATTTAATATTTAAAAAGTTTACCGATATTAGACTATCATAATATCGGTTAAAAATTAAATAAGATTAAAAGGTTTAAAAGATGATTGAAAAAGACGCACATATATAAAAAATTTTGAAATTTAATTAAAAAAATTATTAAATAAAAAATAATTTCAATTCTAAAAAAATTATTAATTTATGAAAATTTACACATAAATTTAAATAAATTAAAAATGTACTTAACTTTGTTTATTTGAAATCAAGTATTTGAATTGATTTTTCCAGTAATTATTTGTCAATTTGAAAATGAAATGTAATTTTTAAAATTTAATTTAAGCAACATTTATTATAGAGGAGAACTTGTGCGTCAGATATTCCGTCATACGTATCTAGATGGAGGGGAGTAACACAAATGTCACGAACCAAAAGGAGCAAGATCTGGATAAATGTACACACGTATAATGTACGTAAGTGTCTAGTGTCAGCCACCTGTCAGTCAAATCCGACGATTTTGACCTGGTCTTAAAATGAAAAATAAAACCAAATACAAATATTGTTTATTACTAGATACTAAAATATTGTTTAAAAATAACAATTTAATAAAAGAAAATATACATTTATGAAATTAGTATTACATTAAATAATAATGAAAAGATTTTTTTTTGTTTTTTACGTTGTCTTAGAAAGGTCTTAATTATGGGAAGACACCTTTAAGCCATTCACATTCACACTAATCCTCGCTTAAACTGAGTAAGTTTTTTGCGGAAGATAAAGCTCTGACCTCAAGTTTTAAACGGCTACATACATGAGAACGATTCAATCCTAAGACTTCACTTAAATTAAAAGAATCCCTTATCAACTCACCTGCGTGTTAGATTAATAAAAAAAAAACCTTTAACTACAGTTAAATGTCAGGAAACTTTGTTGAATATGTAATGATAATATTATACATAAAATAGAAAATATCTTGTTAAAAATTCAACGGTCAAACTTTTCCATGTCTCCTTCCTGGAACGTCCCCTGCAATATCAAAACCTTGCCCAATACGTGACCATCCCCTCTACTTCCCTCACTCCCATCAACAAAAACAACAAGACCCTCATCTTCTGTTGAAAAGCTTAACACTTTCTTCTTTACTCTCTCTCTCTCTCTCTATCTATCTTTATGGCCTCACCTTCTGGGAGCTTAGATACCTCTGCTAACTCACACCCACCACCTAAAAGTTTCAGTTTTTCCACAAACCCTGCTTTCATGGGCTCAGCTACGACCTCTTTCTCCGACCTCCTTGCCTTTGGTGATATTGAACTCAGAAACAACATGGCATCTGGTAATAATCAGAGTCTAGGACTGTCCGAACGAATTGCGGAGAGAAGTGGAAGTGGTGTTCCTAAGTTCAAGTCTATTCCTCCACCTTCTCTTCCCATCTCTCCTCCTGCTGTTTCTCCTTCTGCTTACTTTGCTATCCCACCTGGGTTAAGCCCTGCTGAGCTATTAGACTCTCCAGTCCTGTTGAATCCTTCTTATAACGTAAGTGGTTTTTATTTGTGGTAGATATGGACCTTTCAGGAAGGCATTTTAGAGAAAGCTGATTAGTTGTCTCATCTTTTTTGCTTTGGTTTGTATATTTTGGGAAACAGAAAGATTCTATTTTTAGGTGTCTGATGTTTGGATCGAAACCTTTGATTGATGGAGTTTCATTTGCTTCTGTTTTTTTTTAACAGATTTTACCATCTCCAACAACTGGGACATATCCTGCTCAAACTTTCAATTGGCTGAGGGATTCTGATCAGAACCAACAAAGTCTCAAGCAAGATAAAAAAGTTACCTCTGATTTCTCTTTCCAGCAACCCACTACCTCATCAGCAATGTTGCGATCTTCAAATATAGCACTTCAATCCGTAAGTGTACAAATTCTGGTGTAAATAGCCACTAAAGTTGTGTCCCACATGATTTTCTGTATTCTCTATTGTTCTGTTTCAACACCCTCTGAACTTTTCATTCTGTTTTTTCTTGGCACAGCAACTACCATGGAGTTTCCAAGAACCTAGCAAGCAAGGTGATTTTTCCTCGGGAAAAAGTGTAATTAAGCACGAAATGCAGAGCTTCTCCCCTGAGATTTCTACAGTCCAAACGCACACTCAAGCCAACGACGGTTTCCAATCTGATTATGGGAACCAGCAACAGCAGCAATATATGTCTGTTAGGGAGCAGAAGAGATCAGATGACGGATACAATTGGAGAAAATATGGTCAGAAACAAGTAAAAGGAAGTGAAAACCCAAGAAGCTATTACAAATGCACATATCCCAATTGCCCAACAAAGAAGAAAGTTGAGAGATCTTTAGATGGACAGATTACTGAAATAGTTTACAAGGGTAGTCACAACCATCCAAAGCCAAAGTCCACTAGGAGATCATCCTCATCAGCTTCTGCTCGCTATGCAATTCAAGCTCCTACTTCTTCGATGAATGAGATTCAAGATCAGTCATTTGCCTCTCATGGTAGTGGACAAATGGACTCTGTTGCAACACCTGAGAACTCTTCTATGTCAGTAGGGGATGATGAGTTTGATTCACAAAAGAGCAAATCAGGAGGTGACGACTTTGATGAAGATGAACCTGAGCCTAAAAGATGGTAGGTTCATCAATCGTAGCACCTGATGCTTTTCTGGTTTAATCAGCGCTACGGGTCTTAAATTCTTGATTTGTTTGCATCAGGAAAACAGAGGGTGAGAATGAAGGGATGTCAGCACCAGGAAGCAGAACAGTGAGAGAGCCAAGAGTAGTGGTTCAAACCACCAGTGACATTGACATTCTTGATGATGGCTATAGATGGAGGAAATACGGGCAGAAAGTGGTGAAGGGAAACCCTAATCCAAGGTAAAAGCCACTTGCCTTTTCATCCTGCATTTCTTTTTTTCTTTCATGTAAAGTTCTATGAATAACACCTTACTTTCCCAACAAAACCATATTAAGGGGCTTTGCCAATGTCCCTCTTTCATTGATAGTGTTGCATGTATCATGATGGAATCCCAGTTCTAGATCTTTTGGTCTTGTAGTTACGTAAACATAGTTATGCCTTATCCTCTAATGGTGGCAATAATTTACTACATTGTAGGAGTTACTACAAGTGTACATATGTGGGATGTCCTGTTAGAAAACATGTTGAAAGAGCATCCCACGATTTGAGGGCAGTGATCACAACCTACGAAGGAAAGCACAACCATGATGTTCCAGCCGCTCGTGGCAGTGGCAGCCACTCTGTCAATAGGCCATTGCCTGAAAACAATAACAGTAACAGCACCGGTAAGAGCAATAGCTCCACAGCAGCCATGGCAATAAGGCCAGCAGCTATCCATCGTCATTCTAACACTTCCATGGCTAACCCTCTTCAGAATATGAGGCCACCAACAACCTCTGAGGAGGAGACAGCCTTTACATTTGATATGCTGCTGAGCCCTGGGAGTTTTGGCTTCTCAGGATTTGGGAACCCATTGGAATCGTATGGGAATCAATCTAATACAGACAACGTTTCATACAGGGCCAAAGAAGAGCCAAGAGATGACATGTTGCTCCAACCATTACGATGCTGAATACGCACAAATGCACTTGGACAGGAGTAGAAGAATAAAAAGGTCAAGGTTCATTAGATTAATTGAAATCAAATAGCATTGCCTTTGCTGTTTGTTTGTTTGATGTAAATTACCTTGCAAGGAAAATTTGGTCTTGTATATTCCAAAATTTCTATTGTAAATGGTATATATATATATATTGACTACTTTGTTAATCATTAAGGGTTGATTTTTTTCCAATTCAATTTTTGTATAAACTCTTGTAATGCAATTATTATATGTTGATTTATTCATTGGATTCTAAATGAAGGTGAACTTTTTTTTATTTTTTTGGTGCATAAAGGTTTAATTAAAATCAGCATTATTTTTTTTTCAGGCATTTAAAAACATGAATGACAGTTCATTTGGAAGTTTTGAATTTAGATCTTTTCTTAATTTTATGGTGTCCAATATTATTTTGACCATTAGATATGAGTTTAGCCACCAAAAAGACTTGGAGATTATAAAATTGGAAAATAATAGTTTGGGGCAGAGACTAACTCAAGGAATGGCAAGGTTGAAAGAGTCAAAGAAGAGGTGCTGGATTGCTTAGTGAACAAGTTAGTCAAAGTCAGCTTCTAGACATATACTATTGTCTTTGTGGCCTTGGCCAACTGAAACTGACTGCTATTCGGACTGCGTCCACTTTTAACTTTTGTGTGGAAAATGTGAAAGGGAGACATAAAGGCCTAATCTTACATATAATGGGAAAGCGAAAGTAATCGTATCGGAGAAGGACGCTTACTTGAAGCACACGGCAGTCAGCCAATGGGTAATGGGTTTCCCACCAGCCCTAAACAACCCATTCCTATACCCAACTCTTCGTATTGTATAAGAGGAAGAGGTTTGAATGACGTCATAGTGATAGCTACATGCCGTCGTAGTGTGGTCTCTTTAGTCTTTACACGGGATGAAATGAAACTTGGAAGTATTAAAAAAAGTGGGTTTGGTTAATTAGGTCAAGTGAAATAATTATTGAGTAAAACACTTTGGAGACAGCCTGTCCTCCTTTTGTTTTCTAAGTCAATAAGATTCATTAAGTCAACTCTATTACATGGTGACAACAAGATGGCATCGTAGACATGATTGTTGGTCTCCTTGGCCATTACGTTAAACACTTTAAACCTTGACGAGAGGCTCCACTATACCAATGCCAAAGGGCATTCAACGTCACGCATTGGGATTAGATCATCCGTACATATGATAAACAAATTAAGGAAAAGTAACGTCTGTTTTGTATGTTGTGCACCAAAAGATAAGGACGAGTACGTACTTCTGACTTACTAAAATCTGCACGCAACTCATTGAGAATGGTGTCCAATTTAAACATAGAGAGTTAGTTTTATTTTATGTTTAAAACTTACAATTATAGCAAGAATCCCTCCTCGAATCGCCTTCAGATTGCAAACCAAGCGGTATCATGCATGGTATGGACCATGAACGTACGTAAATTTCTTACTCTTTCTTCTCCATCATCCCTTTCCTAACAAAAGATCCCTAGGTTGTAATGTTTACTATATGCTGTCTGAATTCCTCAAATTTTCATATATCAGATGAAGATAAAATGGCATCGTATGCCTTGGGTCATATGTCAGCAATCATCTTCAATGCTGTCTTCTCATTTTCTTTATCTGCCATGTTCGAGCAAAGATAGTTATAATGAGAAAGACAAGGAAAGGAATCCAATCAAATCCTCTATATATCGGAACATTGGTCGAATCAAGCCCCTTACATCCAATCATATATTCGTAATTCATGTTTCAGACTGCATGTCATAAAAGTAGGGGCACTTTTGATGGATGACAGTTTTTGACAGCAATGAGATTACTTCAATTTTCTTGCATATTCTACATTGCACGTAATTGATGTTGAAATTCATAATTTTGATGAAAATTTAATACATTTCATTAATAATTTTATTTTCTGTGACATTAATAAATTCATACTAAAATAAATTGAGTAAAAAAATTAATTGAATCAATTTAAAAAATAATAAATAAGTAAAGTAAAACACATTTGCAATTTAAGCGAACTAAGAACAATTTTTTTAAGGAAATAAAAGTTTTAAGCAAATAATTATGATTCTTCTTGTAACCTTAGTCATTTAAATGAATTAGGTTGCATGATCATTTATACTTAATAAATATTATATATGCTTTATAATTACTGACAAGAAATTTAGAAAGGTTTAAAAACCACTTTTGATATCAAATACTAAATCAAACTTTTATTAAAAATTTGTATTTTAATTTTTAAAAAAACTTTGAAAAGTTTTGAAAATTTTATTTTAAGAAGTTTGGTTGACTAATATAGAGATTTAGGCAATTAATACTAAGGTTTTAGATAAATTAGTCGATAGTATCTTCTAAAAATATGTATTGAGAGTTTGTGGCACTTTAGTCAATCAACAAATAAATTCATACTAAAGTAAATTGAGTTTAAAAAAATGGCTAGTTTTTGTTTTTAACTACTATTATTTGGTTGTTTTGAGTATAAATAGATCAAATACAAGTTATAAAAATAATCTTAAATACACTAGAGAGTTGCTAAGACTCTTTTGAAAAGCTAGAGAATGCATGTATTACATAATACACATTGACTTTTTATTCAATAGTGTTAGAAAGAGAAGTAGTTTTGACCGTTATAATTGTTGCAATTAGAAAATTTGCTTTGGATACATTTTATAAAGGTTTTTCTTAACCTTGAAAAAGATATTGTATAAAAGTTTTCTCTTTCACCCATTCAAAAAAAAGGATAGTGAACTCCTAAATAGAGTTAGAATAGACGTTTGATCGAATTACTGTAAATTAGTTTTAATTATTTTGTGATTATTATATATCAATTTGTCATAATCACTCATAACAAGCAATTCAGCCCAAGGCCCAACTAGACCGAGATAGGGGGCCTGAGCCCGAGCTTGGCTCTGCCCAAGACAGCTCGATCTAAGCTTGAACTTAACTCGGCTCTATCTAAACTATTTTTAAATTAAAAATGCAAAAATGACACCATTTTCACAAAACGACGCCGTTTTGCTTATAAGTGTTGGACCTCGATCCTGGATAGCTAGAGCTTGAGTTTGAACATGAGCTCGAGACCGGCCTAAGGCCTAGGCAACCCAAGCCTAAGCTCGACCCGAGGTCTGATCTTTTTCTAAAAATTGGGTTAGAGGCCTGACCTAAGCCCCTGTCAACCGCGGTTTGGCCCTTTGACTTTGAGCTGAGCCTAAACCCAGACCCAATTGCCACTCTAATTTATTCATTAGCTTACAAATAAAGAAAAAAAGTGAACACACACAATTCACGCATATAGATGGCATTTTTGACACAACTTGATCAAACCCAACTCTAAGTCAATAATTAAGCTTAAGTTGATCAGATTTCGAGTTAGGCTTAGACATGAAGAAACTGGCCCAACCAACTTGAAACGCTCAAATCTCGCCACCTAAATAACATCACTTTGTTGTCATTTTGGCCAATTAAACCAAAATGAAGTTATTTTAGTAATGGTTTGAATTTGACTGAGATCTAGGTTGAAATGGGGTCACCTCTAACTCGACCCAACTTAGTCCATTGTCATACCTATTTACTCCCCATCTTATGTGTCATTTAAGGGCCAAGAGTATCAATCATAAATATAAGCATAAAAATATGCATCATATTATGGGTGATTGGTTACATTTCTATTTTATATTGTTTTTGTTTTTGTTTTTGTTTTCTAATTCCATTTTTTAAAATAAAAATAACCATACGATTGGTTATTAATAATAATTAGATATGGTAATATGTTGACCTAAGCAAACACTTCCAACAGGTGGTTTGAGCCTAATTAAAAATTAATTTAGGCTTGAGTCACTCAGACTACTCCAAAATAAACACTACAAGAAAATAGAGTTTAGCGACAGACATTATCAACATAAAACCTACACACTGTGTTGGTAAGCTAAGTTAGCAACAAAATTTACCAACGAACCAAGACGTCGGAGAAACGGCCGTAGGTAATAATTTGTAACAAGCACAGATTTTTCGTTGCTAATTTACCAACTGATATTTTGTATTACTATCAATGAATATATTGACAGTTATTTTGTGCTGTCGGTTTGTTTCAGTCGGTAAATTTACCAACTCACAAATCCTATCCATCGACAAATTTACTGATGGAATTGGTTATTCCATCGGTAAGTTAACATATTACCGACGGAACTTAGTTGTCCGTCGGTAAATTGAATAGATTTCACTGACAAACTTTATTTTTCCATCTGTAGATTTATTCAAACAGCCACCCCAAATTCTAATTTAATTGATATGCCCCTAAGAGACAATTCATAGGCAACCCGAATTATCTCTAACTAATAACAAAACAACAACATTTTTCATTATTTACCAACAGCAACAAATTCTAACAACAAATAAACCAACAATTCAATGTAAAAACGCATAAATCAACAACCCAAACAAAACCCACCCGCCCATGGTCATATATTTTCATTTAACACCTTCATTTTTTGGAGACAAAATAAATCCAATAGTTTTGTTACCGAAAAATGATGCATAATGGACCAAAAAGGAAGCAAAAGTCGACGGTAGAAGCTTGGGAGGAAGAGGACCGACGACAATGATGGTGGGAAGACGAAGAAAATAACAAAAGGATGAGAGAAGGGGGCTTCGAGGCTGTTAAGTAAGTGAATAAAATGATGTCATTTGGTTCCACATTTCCATTGGTAACTGTTGAATTGTTCATAAATTAAAAATGATGTCGTTTGGTTCATCGCTTTTAATTTACGAACAATTCAAAAGTTATCAATGGAAATGTGGTTCCGTCGGTATTCAAGATGCTTATTTTTCCCGCTAACCATTGTCGTCTGCTTTTACGATAGACTTTACTATTCTATTACTATATTCCGTCGGGAAACTCACATGGATATTTTCCCTCCCAGTTTACCGACAAATATTTTGGCTGTCGCAAAAAATAATTTTTTTCCGACAAATTTATCGATAGAGAATCAATTTTCATTGTTATTTTACTATGGAATTTTTTCTGCCAGTAATTTTCTGTTGGCAATGTGTTATTTTCTTATAGTGAAAGTCATCTTAGTATAACAGACAAAAACATCATCATTTTAGTCCTAAGATTCCTAAACCTACAAACCAAAATGATTTCAATTGGGGCAATTAAACTAAGGGGGTGTTTGTTTTCGTTTTTATTTTTGGTTTTCTGTTTTTGTTTTCAAATTCGGTAAAAAATCTTGTTTGTTTGAGTTTTTAGTTTTTGT
>JANKOE010000008.1:7164106-7177935 GCA_026284465.1 Erythroxylum citrifolium
CGGGAAGGTCCCGGTAACAAAAATTTTTGTTTTCCGCACCTGGTACATGTGATGTACCTCCCGGGATTTTCCTACAGGCCCAACTAGACCGAGATAAGGGGCCTGAGCTCGAGCTTGGCTAAGTCCAAGACAGCTCGATCTAAGCCTGAGCTTGACTCGGCTCTGCTAAACTATTTTTTAATTAAAAATGAAAAAACGACGCCGTTTTGCTTATAAGTGTTGGACCTTGATCCTGGATAGCTAGAGCCTGAGTTCGAACCTGAGCTCGAGACCGGCCTAAGGCCTAGGCAACCCAAGCCTAAGCCTGACCCGAGGTTTGATCTTTTTCCAAAAAAATGGGTTAGAGGCCTGACCTAAGCCCCTATCAACCGGGACCTGGCCCTTTAATGAGCGTCAAGTTAATTTAGTACAACCTAACATTTTTGAAGAAACAAAATAATACAAAAATACCAAAGATTTAAGATAGAAAACTCACATTTATTATTTTCAAATATGATGAAGCATTCATTTGATTTGTAATAATAAGATGAAGAAGAGAGCTTTAGGGCTTTACAATAAAGTTTTATATGATTTTTTATGAGGATTATTAATAATACTTTGATAGTGAGATAGGAAAAGAAAGGAAAAGGCTTTAGTATGGTAGTAGATGTAAGGGAGGATGGAGGAAATGAGAAGGAAGGGAGAGAAGAAGTAGGTCCTTAGAGGAGGAAATGTTTGTTTCTCTTCTTACAAATGTTTCCTTTTATATATATTTCTATTACCTTTCTCTGTAATTTTAGTATACAATAATAGTCTTTTGCAAGCATTTTTCACATGAGTTGGCTTATCTTTCCAAGCTTTATATCAACTCAAAATTTCTTATTTCTAGATAGGCTTTATATTATATTGATTTATACATTATCATCATCAGGCCTAATTCTATATTGGTTTATCATGTTTAAGTAGATTTAATTGCTTCATTATCTAGAAGTGTTATTCTTTAGTCTTTGCTCCAACCAACAATGTTTGGTTTTTCAATTTTTGTTGTTAGGAATATTGTGGGCTCACTCATCTTTTAATTCATGGGCTAAGAATGTTAAGTTGTCCATTCTTCTACAGCCTATTAGGAAGCTTTATAACTTTGTACAAAATTTTCCCATCATTTAACTTTGAATTTTCTTATTTGTATTGGAAGGTTAAGCTATTCATCTTATTTGTAGTCGTATTTCCTAGTTGTTATTTGTGACATTGATTCATATTATTTCCACCAATTTATAAACTAAAATTAGAAATTAAACTTTGACCTAGCGTTAAGGAAAAATATATAGTTAGGAGTGGCAGTTTGCAATGTTAATTAACAAAAGGCATTAAACTAGGCTTGTTAGTAATTATAGTAATTGTATATTGAGGATATGGTAAGTTTATAGTAAATCTTACCTTAATATTTTATTTTTGCTTTCAAATATGCAAAAGTGATTTTGTCATGTTCAATAAAATGGTATTTTATTTTGATATAGTAGGTTTCTTCAAAAATATGTGAATAATATGTCTGTGATATCGAAAGATTATGAGGTTTATATTGTTATATTTTGAGGAAAATTTATTAACAACTTCAAATGGATTTGTATGATAAAATCCATTTTTCATTAGTTAAAACATTTTGAAAAAAAAAACTCTTTTTTGAATAACTACTTTGAGGATAAAGTTTTCAAGGTGTGCCCACTTGGCCCGTCTACAGAATTTTCTCGAATTAAAAACAAACTAGCTTTGTAATACACAGAATAATAGATAATATATCTCTTTTAGTAGTAGAATACTTACTTTGAGTAGGATTCTAATGTCTTGAAGTATATCGTATTGTTTGTACTTTATTATCAATAATTTGCATTAGTATTCCTCCGTACCTTTCTTCTTAAGCGCCAATTTCATAAGCAATTAGGTTGATTAGGTGTACTATAGGAATTTCTTTTGTTTGGGTTTTAATTTGTTTATTTATGTCAATATTGTTGTTCTATTTATAGACTAGGATTCTTCTTTAGTTGATTATATAGAGGTCTACACAATTTGTTAAGGTTTGAGTTGAAATCCATTACATAATTTAAGTCTCTTAGAAATCTTTGAAAATTGTTTTTATCTATATTTTTGTTAGAAAATTTATAACTAAATTCCAAGGTTCGTTCTATTGGTTTTGTTATGCCCTTTTGTATGTAGTGCCCTGGAAATATAATCATTGTCAATAAAAGACTAAACTTTGTTTTATTATTAATATTTTAATATGCTTCAAATATTGCTCTAGTGTTGAGAAAAATACCAATAGTAGTTAAGTATATTTCATTTATTATTCTTTGAAATCTTGAAAGGATATTTTTAAGTCTGAATGACTTTATGTTCTACTCAAATTGTCTTAAAGGAATTTCGTAATTATCTTTATGATATATTTAAATTTTATATCAAAATTTTAAAAAATATAGGAATTGTGTAACTTTTGAAATAATTTTTTTTATTTAGAATTAGATATCTAATCCATTTATTACATTGATGAGAGGTTTATAATTTATTACTAATATAGAGTTTTATTTACATAAAAAGCAATACAACTCCATGGTAATCTTAAAGGAGATATTACATTTTTCTTTAATAAGTCATCTATATCTTGCCTGCAATAATTTTTCTAAATCTTTATTCATTTATAATGACTTAACTTTAGTAAGAATTTGTTTTTTTAAAAATTAAAGTCTTCTTTATATGGTAAATCTACAATGTGTTATTTGTTATTCTTGAATGTGTTTGTGGTAAGTCAACACAAGTATAATTTTCAATGTTTTCTTATAAAATTTTTATTTTATTTACTAACATATAAACATATCTTTCATTAAATAAGTTACTTGCTTTCTTTTACATGTATTATGTTATTTAATTGGTTTCATAAATGGAGCAAGCTTTAACTATATTTATTTTTTCCTACTTTCTAACTTTTCTATGAAAGAAAAACCTAGTTGTTGCAAAAGATTATGTTTATGATCAATATCTATATAAGGTATTATAGGCCTATTAAAATAAGGTCTAGTATTATTTTTCCAATGTAATTTGCTTATTTCTAAGGAAGAATTTATTATAAAAGATTTAATACCACAAAGAAAAGGGTTTTATAATTGAAGTTTTTGTTTTATTTTTGTTATTAAAGATTAAAAAAAATGAGAGCTTTAGAGCAATTGATAAAAATTGTTCTCATCGCAAAATAGAGAGTCTTGTACGTAGATAAGTTATATTTAATTTATTTATATATATATATATTTCAAACCAATTGAAAAAAAAGAAATGTATTTTATGATAATTTACAAACTCATAATAATTTCCTTATATAGAAAATAAGGACGAGTGAGAGTGACTAACTATTTAATGGAGAGGTGCTATTCTTGAGGAAACTTTCTCTAATTATTTGTCTGGTATCCACAAGCTTCCTCTTCTCAAGTCTATCCTCACACTTTCTCTCCTCCTATCTCTCTTTTTCTCAAGTTTGAATCTCATAGCTCCAAAGGGTTATGGATTTCTTTTTCCCTTTTGGCTTCCTCTTCTTCACATTTTCAGTTCTGACACATGATTCTGCATCCTTCTATCTTCCCTTAATTTATAGCACTCAAATTCCTTTACAGTTGAGAGAATGGATAACCTTAAAGGTGCTTTAACGGTTTTCGGGAAAGTAACAGGACCATTCACCAAAGAGACCTTAATTTGCCATTACTTCCGAACAGCTAGGCCTACTCGCGGAATTTTTCATGGGGAAGATCCTTTTAATTACGCCTTCTGCGTTGTGGTTTTCCAGGTTGTTATAATATTCTTTACCTCTAGAATCATTTACGCTCTCATAAGACCTTTACGACAAAGCAGAATTGCAGCACAAGTTTTGGTAAGCTCAGTTAACTTTAATCTTTTTTCTATAAACATTTTGCTGATAACGTTTACTTGTTGTCATATTGATGTTTCGTTGCTTTATCTCCACATTCGGTAAACAACTTTACGTTCATTCAGAGATGTAAATGAAGAGAATACACAAGTAAATAACCAAAGTTATAATTTTGGGCTGGGTAGCAAAAAGGATTTCTTCCTTCTTATGCATCTCTTCGACCATGCATGTTCGCCAAATAACACTTTTACTAGACATAGGCTTTATTAGGCACCAATATATGAAAGAAACACTTGAAATTGGAATGCTAAAAGACGACAGGAGTCCTATACTGAAGAATTGAACATGATCATACACGACATGTCTGCATTGAGCGGTAAAAGCACAAGTCCCTGAGAGTTCCTACAATGTTAGCTCTATTTTAAACTCTGTTCAGTACTTCAAGGCTGCCCTTTTCTTTTCTTGGTAAAACAACTGAGTTGTTAAGTTGAACTAGAAATGATAGAATTGACTAGTTTATCTATGAATGCCACATGACGTGTATCCTATCTACTGATAGTGGTTATTTATTTGAAGCAGGCGGGAATCTTTTTAGGTCCTTCCTTTCTAATGCACTATTGGCCATTTACGTGGAAGGTATTTCCACCAGAAGGGAGAGTAGTTCTTCACATATTTGCGTATATTAGTGCGATGTTTCATTTCTTCTCGCTTACACTAAGGATGGATACTGGTGTCATAAGGAAGGCAGGGAATAGCGCAGCAACAATAGGCATAATTGGAGCGTTATTGCCATTTGCATTTGGGATGTTGACAGTTAAAGTCATGCACGTAGCTACTTGGGACTCATCACTAGCAAATGCCATTGCTTATGTAGTTGCAATCAATTCTATGACTTCATCACCTGTTGTTACCAGCCTACTTACTGATTTGAAGCTTCTGAATTCGGAGCTTGGTCGTTTGGCTACCAAGATATCTGTGACTGCGGATGTAATCCTCTTTTTCGTGTTCCAAGCGGTCACTACAGTAGATGTCGTGAAGCATCAGTACTACTGGATAGGAGTTCAGTATTGCTTATGTACTGCTACTTTTCTGCTTACTGTGACGTATATCTTTCGACCATTTATTTTATGGCTCACCAGGTACAGTAGACTGGGTGAACCAATGCGAGACATGCATTTCCTTGTTCTACTTTTGATGGTTTTAATCAGCGGACTCTGCTCAGAGGTTCTAGGCCAACATTATATTTTTGGCCCTATAGTCTTAGGATTGGTTCTACCAGATGGACCACCACTTGGGACAGAGTTTGAGCAGAGGCTTGATACCTTAAACACAGGGTTGCTACTTCCTACATTCTGGGCCCTTGGCGGCTTGAACGCTAACATGTTTAAGGTGGACGATGAAAAATCTCGAGTTATCATTGAACTCGTCATTATCGTTACCTACGTGGGGAAATTCACAGGAATTATCATGCCAGCCATTTATTTTGGAGTGCCTTTCTCGGATGCTCTTTGTCTCGCTCTCATCATGTGTTGCAAAGGCATTACTGAGATTTCAATCTGCATTGGTTGGAAGGATGCTAAGGTATTTCAATCAAGCTCCACTAAGCTTTTCACTTTTTTCCTAAATAAATTTATTTTACTTAAAAAATCTAGATGATTCATCTGATATACCTAATCTTATTCTTGGATACAGATATTGGATATACAATCCTTCAACCTCTTGTTAATTTCAATGTTAATAGTAACTGGAGCATGCAGACCTCTAGTTTATTACCTGTATGATCCATCCATGAGGTATATGACAGAAAGTAGAAGGACAATTAGGGACTCCAAACACAACATCCAGCTCCGCTTGCTGGTGTGTATCCACAATTCAGAATATGTGCCTACATTCATTAACCTCTTGAAATCCTGCAAACTCAACACATATAGTCCTATAACTATCTACGTCTTGCATCTCATGAAGCTCACTGGGCGTGCCTCAGCATTACTATTGCCTTATCACAAGTTTGAGAAATTCAAGTCAGTAGGATATCATGCAGCTCATAGCGTGAATGCCTTCAACCACTTTGAGCAGCACCATGAAGGGAGTGTTATAGTGCAGCATTTCATTGCCATAGCACCGTATAAAAGTATGCACGGTGACATATGCACCGTTGCAGTGGATAATAGGACGACGATTGTGCTTCTACCCTTTCACAAGCAGTGGACCATTGATGGAAGAGTAGGGTCCGTCACTCCAGCTATCAGGAATATCAACCATTATGTCATGCAAATGGCTCCTTGCTCTGTTGGACTCCTTATCGACCGAGGAGTCTCACGGAGCAGATCATTCCATAGAATCGGGGTGCTCTTCTTTGGTAGTGATGATGACAGTGAGGCACTTGCCTTCAGCCGACGCATGGTTGAGCATCCCCATGTCAACCTCAAAATAATATTGTTCAAAGATTGTAGTTATGATCCTGAAGTAGAAAACAATGCCAAGTGTATGTTCAGTGATTTGAGCCCTTCAAACACCAAAGGGAAACTTCAGTTTGAAGACGTCACAGTGACAGATGGAGAAGGTACAACACAAGTAATTCGATCCCTGAAAGATGATTTTGATTTAGTTATAGTGGGGAGGCACCATGATCCCAATTCTCCACTTACTTCAGGCTTGACAGAATGGAGTGAGTGTCCTGAGCTTGGTGTAATTGGGGACATGCTGTCCTCTTCTGATTTTCATTTTTCAGTTTTGGTAATGACTCAACGTCCACTTGAAGAAGAGGTTCTCAAACCGCTCAAAAGGAGTGGTTCTAGACTTTCAAGGGCGTTTTCTGGTATCTCTTATACGAGTGAAGATTTTAAACCATTTGATATTTAGATCTGCTTGTACATTAAAGATTAGCTAAAGAAATTCTGCAGTTACTGGTTTTAGGATACAATTACAGAAACAAATCAATGAATATGGTCCAACAAGAAATCATCCATGCAGGGAATGTCAGATTAACTTTAGAATCATAAGAACAAAGCAATGAGTAGGTGCAGAGCTCGATGAAATTAAACATTGGGTTCCAGTTTGTACATGCCTCCTGGAATATGAGTCTATCTAAGTATATCCAGACAGCCAAAATATGACAGTTTGGACTCGTACCTTACCATTCAGTAAAGGCAAACAAGTAGTTGTCCTCAAACTTATTCTGCCACAAATTCGCAGCCTCTGATTCACAGGAAAAGAGACGAACTTTATCTTCAAGAAAGCTTTTTGTGGGGGGGATGACGAGTTAGTCCAACTTTGGTAGACTCGCTGACTTTGACTGTACCAACTTATTTTGCAAAGCATCCGAACAATCACAGATCTTTCTTCTCTTCTCATGTACTCCCCTTACAAACTTTTCAGTTTTATATATCTTAAAATATTTTTGTAATTTAAAATTATTTATAATATTTAAAATATTCAAGAAAAATTTATTATTAAAATCATATTAAAAATAATTATAAGGACTCTAACGTATAGTTAATAAATAAGCACTAATTTAATAAGAAATTATTTTTAATATCATAAAACTATATTTAATAATATTAAATAATTAAACTAATACTTAAAATAAATAAATAATTTCTATGTTATACAGTAAATGACATAATCATAATAATGATAATAATAATAATTATTATTTCTAGCACTTAATTAATTTTGTGAACTATTCTTAATGCCTTTGAAGTGATAAGAACTATATAACTAGAATTTTGCACATATTTAAGAAGGTGTGAACCATCTCTTTATCGTTCCTTTTATGATCAAAAGTAATAAAGAGAGGACGAGAATGTCTGTAATTTTCTACGGTAATGGAAGAACAGTAAAAAAGACAAGAGCTTGTGAAAAATTTGTAGACATCAAAACCCCGTATGATCCTCCTGTCCGTTTAGTTTCTCTATGCCCCAAGACCCTTCAAACACATCCAATGCATGGCTTTTCATTTGTTCAACAAATCCATTAACTATCTTGTCTCTCTCCTCATCCCTCTGTGATCTTATAGGATAATCACAGAACTTGTTGTTCCCTGGAAAACAGACTGAAGACATCATGAATAATACAGCCACCACACAATTTCGTATACGGTGGGTGTGCCAATCGCCGAAACATGCAAGATCAAGAGGCTATTTCTATGGACATGCTCCTTTAACCTATCCAACTTCTACCCTTTTGGCTCAACTTATCGTTGCTGCTTTGCTTAGTCTTTTGGTTCAATTCATTCTTACTCCACTCGGTCAAAGTGCTTTCACTTCCATGATGCTTGTAAGCTTTTTCTCTCATATATTTATTTTCCTTTTTGGTTTTAGTTTTCTTTTCCCTTTCAAAATATGCATTAATTTCTCTTTTGTTAAGTTCAAATAAGCGATGTTCCCTTTAAAATCCATCATTTTATTGTTTTGTTAAACCAAAAATTTGGTCCAGGTTCAAGTTGAATGATTTTCTGATCGTACCGTGAAAAAGAAAGTCGAACCTTGTTTCATAATTGACGTATTGCTTTGCTCACAGGTAGGTTTTGCCCTTGGACCATCTGTCTGGGGTAAGAATAATGAAATTATGGCCAAATTATATCCACAGAAAAGCTACTATGTCAATCAAACAGTTTCCTTGTTCGGGTGTGCTCTGTTTATGTTTGTAGTTGGGTCCAAAATGGACATGGGAATGATAAAAAGGTCAGGAAGAAAAGCAGTGGTTATAGGTATCCTATCATTCACCGTCCCATTGACATTAAATCTACTTGTAGCTAGATTTTTGAGGGCTACCGTGGAAATGGAAACAACTTTTCGCAACTCCTTATACTACATTGCTGTGTGTCAATCTGTGAGTTCCTTCCATGTCATTGCATGTCTCTTAGCAGATTTGAAGCTCCTCAACTCAGAGCTTGGCAGGTTAGCTCTATCTTCGTCCATGATAAGCGGTACTTCCAGTTGGGCTTTAACTGTTGTAGTCCTAACTATAAGACAAGGATCCCTTGGACCCAAAACTACCATTATATGGGAGCTTGGTTCAGCATTATTCCTGGTTATGTTCATAGTCTTTGCATTGAGGCCGGCGATGATATGGATGGTGAGAACAACAACAGAAGGGAAGTCAGTAAGAGAGAACTACATATTCTTCGTATTTGTAATGGTGTTATGCTGCTCACTTGGCAGTGAATTCATTGGACAGCATTTCATTTTTGGGCCGGCGGCTTTAGGTATGGCGGTTCCGGAAGGGCCCCCATTAGGGTCCGCTCTCGTGAACAGACTTGAATCTGTGGTTGTCTCCGTTCTCTTGCCTAGTTACTTCGTTTTCAGTGTGATTAAAGTTGATGTATTTTCTATACGGTCCGAGACTGTAGCTGTTCTCAGTGTCATGTGTATGACCAGTTTTCTTGGGAAGCTATTTGCTGCAATGTTGCCTGCACTCTTGTACAAAATGCCTCCTATTGATGCCCTTTCCTTTGGCCTCATCATGAGCTCCCAAGGGATTACTGATGTCATGATACTACAGCACATACGAATTCTATTTGTAATTTCCTGAAACTCAGACGCTTAAATACTGCTATGATATTGTCTTTAAAGAAAGAAAACTTGCTAATGTCTAACAATGTTTATCCTGCAGATTATCGATGAACAAATATACAGTGTCTTGGTTGTAGCAATTATGTTGTTATCAGGTATCTTTACACCAATTATCAAGATGTTGTACCAGCCATCCAAGCAGTTTTTATTATACAAGAAGATGACAATCGAACAAGCTAGCACAAATATGGAGCTCCGTGTACTAGCCTGCATATACCACCAAGATGGTACTCCTTCCATTGTTAGCCTCCTCGAGATCTCCAATCCAACAGCTAAGAACCCTATCTGCTGTTATGTTGTCCACCTGATTGAACTCGCCGGAAGGCTATCTCCACTCCTCATGTTTCACAGGCCAGGCAAAATGGATAACACTCATGGAAACTATTCCACTCACATTCTTAAAGCCTTCAGGTCATTTGAGCGAGAAAATATTGGGAGTGTTGTAGCAAACGTTTTCACAGCAATATCACCTTTTGCCACCGCATATGAGGAAGTATGCAGACTTGCCTTAGATAAGAGAACTTCCCTGATAATTGCACCATTCCATAGACAATGGACGCTCAATGGCATAGAGGATTTTCCCAAGCTCAGGGGTGTGAATCGTCAAATCCTCTTAAGGGCTCCTTGTTCAGTCGGAATCTTCATTGATCGGGGGACGTTATGTGGGGCTACGTTAAGAAGCAGTTCCATGTACAACATTGGGATCATTTTCGTTCATGGCAAAGATGATAGAGAAGCATTAGCATATGGTATGAGAATGGCTGAACACCCTAGTGTTAGCGTCTCACTGATCCGTATAAACGATCGAGGTCAGACAGCACTAGGAAGTAAGGCTTCAATTGATCTAGACTTAGACAAGGAAATTATCTCCGAGTTCAAGATCGCAGCAGTGGGCAAAAAGCATCATGTTTACAAAGAGCAGACAGCAAAGGACAGTGTTGAACTGGTTAATCTGGTAAGATCCTTGGAAAATTCGTATGATTTGATTCTGGTTGGAAGACATCATAGAGCTACTTCTCCAATGTTCGCGGGACTTGATGAATGGAACGAGTTCCCAGAACTTGGGGTACTAGGAGACATGTTGGCGTCATCAGATTCTGGTTGCGAAGTTTCGGTGCTAGTGATGCAGCAACAAGGGTTTGGAGTTGAAGATGGCACTCAAAGTTTGATGCCCCTTAAAGAGGATCTTACAGCCATAGCTGTAGATATACCTCGCAAGTCTAACAAAGTATTCCCTATTTAGTTTTGATTGATCCTTTAGTGTATGAGCTCTCTCTTTTTTTTTTAATCAATGTAAATCATCTCCGCTTATATTTCTTTCCATTTTAGGACAACTGACTTCCGAATTTCTAACAGAAAAGTCAAAATACAATTAAGGTAATATAAATATTCAAGTATTGTTAAATTCGAATACGAAGACACGACTTGTCGGTTAAGTCTGCCATAGGTTCTGATCACCTGTTCACACATTTGTTTAATGATAGATACTATTTGTTAGAAAATAAACATGATAAAACACAACCACAAAGATCATGTCAAACAATATCTGTTTATATGCATATAAAACAAAGAATCACCTACTTGAATTTTTGTTGTGATTCTACCGGTTAAAGAACTTTTCACTACCAATTTACTGCAGAAATCTCTTCGTTTCTACTCTGTCAAGCATCTTACAACATACACATCATGATGTATATCTTCATGTTTTGTTTTATAGCCTCCATATAACTACCTTTTGTAGTTATTTCAAGAGTATTGACTACTGTGCCCTTCATGGATGTATATAAGTCATCATCTCCCACTCACACATGATGGGTTTAATCTCATGAAAAACAAAACTCTGCAGTGCTCATACTTGTTCAATAACCGGTGTGACCAGTATAAGACGAGAGTACATTGCCACATATCTGCTAGGAGTATATGACATCTCGATTAACAAATTGATCCTAGGATTTATATGTCCTTGAGCAGACATTGTATGCTATGCCCTAGGTCATATATCGCATTTGCACTTTTCTTTGATCTCCTTTAGTTTCTTATGTCATGATTGTATTCAAGTTCTCTTCTAAAGAGACGATGACCATCTATGAATGCTTTTCATGGTAGTCAATGATCTAAATTAAATGACCTTCCTCTGTTCTCAATTCTCTTTTAAATTAAATTTAATTTGCTTTCTTAGAATTGTTCCATAGGATCGCATCTTGCATGATCTTTTAGCAATAACCTAAAGTAGCAAACCTTAAATTCAATTCTCAAGAATGAAACAAGAGTCATAAGGGTATATAATGAGGTTTTTCTTAACCTCAAGGGTCTTACACAATGTAAGATGAGATCTTGAGACTTACATTAATCCCTTTTGTGGTCAGTTTTGCACACATGGTACGAGTCATGTGTTACGGTATTTACCCACTTTGTTTAACTTGAACATCTTTTATTCAAGAAATACCGTACAGATGATAGTTCACACATACTTAATGTCCAACTTGAGGTCACTTATCTACTTAAAACCTGTTCAGAACTCACATCTGGCAGCATAAGACAGATATAATGATCATTAAATCACTTTGAATCAATTTCCTTGCGGCATTTATAGCTTAAATTTCTCGCTCTCAATTATCACCTAAATAATAAACTTTAAAAATGCCTCATCTCTAGCGAGCATAAACACCTGAGGTGACTTCCTGTGTAAGAGGGCCAATCTCTAATCTGTTCATCCCAAAATATATTTATGCAAAACACATATTTTCATGAATTAAATGATATACAATGTACAATCTTCATCATACATTACATCCAAAATATGACATTATAATGAGTGAACATACACAGAGAAATATTTATAAGTACATTTCAACATCTACGTAGTCCTAGTGACTTTACATGTCCAATGTATACATTTTTGAAAATTGGTTTTGTCATTGGGTTTGTCATCATATCTTGTGTAGATATATATTTCATGTTCACTTCTCTTCGTGTAACTATATCTTTCACATAATTATACTTGGTATCTATATGCTTTGTCTTACAATGAAATTTGGGGTCTTTAGTATTATCGATTGCAAATTGACTATCACAGTTGATGGTCACTAGATTAATTTTGCTTTTAGTGACTCCCCAATGCATTAAGAATCGATGAAGCCACACAACCTCTTGTACTACAGTTAAGAATGCTATAAATTCAACTTCCATTGTGGATAATGCAACGCAAGATTGTTTATTACTTTTCTATGATATTGCTCCATTGTTTAGTAAGAATATATATCCTGAGGTAGATTTTCTTTCATCTAAGTCTCCTCCCTAGTCTGCATTTGTATACCCTTGTATACATAGATCATTGCCTTGATAACATAATGCATAGTCCATAGTTCCCTTTACATACCTTAATATTCTCTTTATTGCTTTCCAATGTGCTTGACCTGGATTTAATTGATATCTGCTCACCATCCCAATAACGTAACAAATATCTCATCTTGTACACATCATTGTGCACATAAGACTTCCAACTGCACTAGAATAGGGAACGTTCTTCATTTGTTCCCGTTCTTGTGGTGTTGACGGGCAATTTCTCTTACTAAGGCCTTCGTTTTTAGTAATATGATTATCAATTGGTTTGGAATCTTGCATACGAAATCATTCAAGAATTTTTTGAATGTACATCGCTTGTGAAAGCGATAACAATCTCTTCGAATGATCTCTTAAAATCTTGACTCCAAGAATGTATGCCGCTTCATTCATGTCTTTCATTTCAAATTTAGATGATAACCAATCTTTGATTTGCGTAAAGAACACACAGTCATTACAAGCAATCAATATATCATCCATGTATAAAGATAAAATTGCAAATTTATCTTTGGATCTCTTAATATACACATAATGGTCTTCATCGTTCATTTGAAAATCATACCAAATGATTATATTATGAAAACGAATGTACCATTGTCTTGAAGATTGCTGCAGGCCATAAATTGATTTTAATAGCTGACATACCTTATTTTCTTAACCTGCCTTAATGAAACCTTCAGGTTATTCCATATAGATTTCTTCCTCTAATTCTCCATTGAGTAAAGAAGTTTTTACATCCATTTGATGTAATTCAAGATCCATACTAGCTACTATAGCCAGAATAAAATGGATTGAAGCAAACTTCACAACAAGTGAAAAAGTTTCATCGTAATCAATTCCCTCATGTTGTGTATATCCTTTTGTTATAAGGCGTGCCTTGTATCTTTCGATACTACCATCAACTTTTTACTTTATTTTGAGAACCCACTTGTTTCCAATTGCTTTGCGCCCTTCAAGGAGATCAACGAAGTCCCATACTTGATTGGAGCTTAAAGAAACCATTTCTTCTTTCATTGCTTTCATCCATT
>JANKOE010000008.1:7179436-7191411 GCA_026284465.1 Erythroxylum citrifolium
TTATTATTACCTTTTATAACATAATATTATTATTAGTATTCATATTATTTTATTATTATTATTATACATACCCAAAACGTGACCTTAGTTCATTTACAGTCGGCGTTGGGTGATAATAATACTTTAAAAGGGTATAAATTTATAATAATAAAAAGCCAACGCTGGAGTGTGGAGTGCGGCTTCGGCTGTGGCTCTCAAACGGCGCAAGTGGGTGGGACCCACTGCCGCCTGTCATCTGTCGCAAGCTCTGCCAAAATTTTATACAAAAACGACGTCGTTTGGACATTGGACAGAATAAGACAGGGTAAGGTTAGACAGACGATCCGGACTCGATTCACCCAATTGCGCACACCAGAACTTAATTACCCACTAATCACCCCCTAAACTCTGGATCGTCCAACGCTTTGATGCGAGATAATCATTCAAAGACGCATTGATGCGAGATAAACATATTTCATTCCCTATGCAAAGGATTGGAGACTCCTTGTGGTATATATATTTCTGACTCTAAAAAACACGTAATATTTATAATTTATAATTTAAATTTAAATTTAATTTATTAAAAACACGTAATCTAAGAGTTGCGTGGTGACAAAAAATTTATAAGAGAGGGAGAAGAGAAGAGGGAATCGTGGGTTATCCCATGTAGGCTTTTTGCCAGCTAGAGTTTGTCGTTTTGGGTGTAGCGTGGAGCTGTCACGCTATTGCAACAACCCTTGATTTATGCCATATTGGAGATATGTGAATTAATAATTTTACAGCTGTATGCGGAAACGAACAAAAAAAATAAAAGGAATTCATATATGGTTAGGAGTTAATTTTTCTGATATACAAAAAATGAAAAAAAAACATATGTTTTGTATGAGATGACCAAATTAAACTGATAATCATTAACAGTAAGAAAAAAAGTTAACGTGGTCTTCTTAATTCTTACCCTCAGATGCGGCGGTGCTTAAGTTTTGTGTGGCCAATCGTAAAAATCCGAATCCGGTCCCCACCCTAAGCGGCATAACACGTTGTCCAATTACAATAACCTAATACCTCCATTATTGTGAAGCCCACGATCTTCCACTTATAAAAACCCTTGCAATGTATATATTTATTTTATTGAAATTAAGGTTTAGTCCTGTTATGCATAGATTAATATGTTTATGTGTGTGTTAGGCGATAATGATTAACTGAAAGTCGTCGTACAAAGCAGATTCGTTTAGAATTAAGACTAATCATGGAACTGGTTCTTTCATTACAAGAAATGGAAGTGAAATGCAAGCACGGTTCTTTCGATTGGTAAACCAAATGGCATAGCATAAAAGCACAACAGAATTATGAGATAGTCAATCACTGTACTTTCCTTCAACAACCACCGAGTTTATTCATCTTCACGGCCCAGTAGAAACATGGAGAACAGATACAATGTGTTTAAGGTCTGTGTAAGTACAGCTTCCATTAGTACAGAGGCAATACTTCCTTTCTCTTGTGAAAAAGTTGTAATTTCTCGGTGATAGCAAACAGTTTTTGATCTGATTAATATCAAGTTGTATCTGCCAATATTAGATGCAGACCGAACCAAGAAAAGGAAACACGAAAAATCTTATCGACAAAGCCAATAACCCCACGTACACTTAAGAAACAAATATACCAACTTTGGTTATTTCAGTTAACCGGGAAAAGAGCCGGTTAGTCTTCGGAGATGATCTGAAGATGAGGCTGCCATACTCCTCTGCGACCGGTTCGACGTTCACGACTTGAGGGATGTTTACAGGAATGTTGGCTGGAGCTTACAGCGTCTTTTAGGTAACGATCACAATCCGATGCAACGTCGACGTAGCTTTTCTTAGAGGGCCTCTTAGTGGACTTGTGAGTGTTCTTACTAGACTTTTTCTTGTCTGAAGGCAACGTAGATACCGGGATCAAGAAGTAAATGCTTCCCCTTTTGAGCTCGGAATCCGGCGACAGGATCAGAATTCTCCGAACAACGCCTTGCGAACATGGCTTGCTAAGAATGTGATTTGGGTTGTCTTTGAGAATCTCTCCGGCAGTGACAGGGCCTGTAATCTCTTCTACGTGGCCGTTTAAGTGAACTATACGGATCAAGTCCAAAGCTCCGCAAGGAAGAATACAAGCCAAACAACATCTTAAACTATTGCCCATGTTTCTTGGATATTTAGTCGTTAACTTCTCCGAGGTTGTGTCTCTGTTAGTGTTTGTGTTGGTGATGAGTGAAGCTGAGTTGATGGTATCTTCTTCTTTTCGTTGTTCTCTGACGTTGGGGGAATGTAAATGAAGCTACGGACAAGGTTATATAGGAACAGGACAACCGTATTGAACAAAACAGTGAGCAAAATGAAAGATATTTTATGTTGGATTCCAAAAGACTAAATTGTCCTCTACTATAAGTTATTGCATACATTATTTATGTAATATAAATCAAAATAATAAATTTTATATAAAAATACAAATAAGTATTAAACAATAAATGATATAAGAAAGCACATTGCAAACTCCAAAACTGAACAAATTAGACACCGAATACTACAATATGCTATCATACTTATTCTCTTTGTTTTTGGCTAAACAACAATATACTATAGTACAAAATATAGTATTGACCTTAGATGAAATGATAGATAATTGTTACATTGACATATTTTTTTTCATATACAAGACATACATCTCCATCACCAAAATTAAGTTTGCTTTGTTCTCTTATAAGAATAAAATAAGCATCTTAATGTCAACTCGACATTTATTTATATTTTGTGTCTCTTCTTATTTGATAACTGTTGGCGAACTCAACACCTCATTGACCAAACCCAAAACTAAATTCCAAAGTCCATGCAGTGGTTAAGAATTGTAGGGTCAAAACACATGGAATAAACAAGCATTATGACCTAATGAAAATGACTCTACGCCTCGCGGTGGTTCATTGGCGAATAAAAAGCCTCCGTAACACTATATTTGTGTACATATCTGTATGGATTGGAGAGAAAACTTGCTAGCTAGAATTACCTGCTCATCTCCAAAAGTTAGCTTAAGAGGGGGAAATTTGCACACTATTATAAATTGTTGAATGCTCTTATACTTGTCCGATGTAGGATTCTTGATACACCCCCTCAGTCCAGAGCAAGACTGGACATTTGATAGATATATTGGACAAAAGAACATAACCGGACACCGCCCAAAACCATCGAGACAAGCAAGCTCTGATACCATGTTAGAAAGTATAAGAGCATTCAACAATTTATAATAGTGTGCAAACCTCTCCCTCTTGAGTTAGCTCTTAGGGGGTGAGTTAGGCCTTTCTAACATAGTTAAAAAAGTCAAATGAATAAACTACAGTATTATTATTATACACCATCTAAATAGTTGAGTTTTGGATAGTTGACAAATGGGTTAAACTATATGAGCACTTTCATAAGCTTATGTAATTGAGTCTTCAATTAGCGTTAATGAAATGTTTTCCAAGCTCGCGTAACTGGGAATGTCATCGGTGTTTAAAAGAAAAACTTCAATAATAGTGATTGTGATTTTAATCTTGGGATAAATTTAATGAAAATGTAATTTAATTCGTATTTTAAATTAATACGATTATACGAAGGCGAAAGGGACAAAATTGTCACCATATCCGAAATAATGTCATTTGTAAGTGGAATCGAGTGACTAGATTGAGGTACGGGAGGAGGAAAGAGAAGAGCATACGCGGTATTCGGAGATTGGAGCTCTAATTGCGTCACCCCAGTGAGCCAAGTGCTGCACACAGCCAGGGTCACGGTACACCATGATTGGTCCAGTCTGGCCGAGAACCTAGTGGGCCCTCACTTGGCTTTCTCCACCGGCTAGGTGATGTGATTTGAGTTTGACTAGTGACCAAATTTTAACAAATATCAGAAAAGATTTTAAATTTTAGAAAATTTAATCCATATTAAATTATTGCAATATTATTTAAAAATTACATAAAATTTTAAATTTTAAATATAATTAAAAAAGAGTTCTTACTAATTACAAATTTAAATGTTTAATTAAAAATAAGTTATTAAATATAACTTAATTAATAGTAATTTATTAGTTTAAAAAATCTACTAATTTTAATTTTTAATAATAAAAATTATTAAAATAAATTAAATTAAAATTAAAATTAAAAAGCTGATAAAATTAATTAATTTTTTAATAATTGCTGGTGGCTGCTACTTTTCTTATCCAAATGATACAACTACACCGAATAATGCCACTTGTCCAAGTCTTTTCTGACTCAAAAGTTATTTCTCTTATTAGTTAATCGTGTTAAATACTTATAATTCTATTTTAAGACTACATCGGTGAATAATTTCCCAGCATATGTAATATTTAATTTAATAAAATTTTTATTTCTATCCAAAAGTAAAGATATGTATATTTTGATTGATATTTTAATTTTTCATATTAAGTTAAAACATCATTTTTCATAAAAATTAGAAGTTCAAATATCATAGTTTATATTTAATTAATTTGAGAAATAGTTTAAAAGTAATTTTGTTATAATATAAGTATATAGTAGTATCAATTACATAATAAATTCATGCATATGTTAAAAGATGGTACTGTTTTTTTGAATTTAGTTAATTACATGAGGGAAAAGTGATAATTGTTATTGTGTATGAAATACTTGTACGTTAAAATAAAATTGACAGCACATTTGGTTGTTAAACCAATAAAATATAAGGTTTAAAATGTTTAATTGATATTAGATAGTCATTAAAATAGCTAAATATTAAATAAAATTGAAGAAATTGAAAATTTATTTAAATAAAATGTCCTTACTTATCGAAAATTTTGAAGTTTAATTGAAAAAAGATTATTAAATAAAAATTAATTGTTTTGTTTTAGTTTATAAGAACTTAGTAATTTTAAAAAATGAACGATTAATTAATAAATTAATCATTTTTTAACAACAAAATTTATTAAAGTAATTTAAATTAGAAAGTTAAAACTGAATCAAAAAATTGGACAATTCAAAATTTTTACAGTTCAATCGGCCGAATCGATTAAATTTTTTAATAAATTACTAACGAAAAGATTTTGGAGATTTTATGAAAACTTTATGCTCTATCATTTACTTTACAAATATTTTATTGTATCTCCTTTCCTTGTTCATTCGTAAACCTTACTATTATAATATAATCCTGAAAATCAAAATGATAATTCCACCCAACTTCTTCGTTCACCAACAACATGATCCATTAAATAAGCATAGGTTCCTAAGACTATTATTGATATAGCCTGTACTAGACCAGAAAATGCAAAAACATTTTTCTCATTTATTACACAATAAAAAAATTATACATACTTTTAAAAATTCTGTAGCTTTTCAATTTCCATGTTAAGAAATAAAGCCAAATGTACAGAAGAAGACACAGCTTAAGTATTGGCAATAGTTCCCACATAAACATAAAACGCTTAACACCTACCTTCTAAACCAATCCGTACAAATGAATTTTAAAATATATAATCAAATGTGTTTAATTCGTAATATCTTATGATTAATTTCGTTCCCCTTTCTTCTCATCCGAGCTTATCCACCTTCATTGTTGGGTGTATGAGCTCAAAATCATTGAATGTATTGAAGCGATGTCTATAAGCACGTTATAAAGTTGAAGTTGCTTTTGTCTGATCGTGTGGGAGTTAGCATCTTTTTGAAGTACCAAACGGTACGTACGAAGTTTCGTCCCATCGAAGTTTCAGGCACCGACCACAGCATTCCATTCCACTAATAGACAAATTATGAACTGCATGCCTCTCTGTTACAAAACTCCTAATTCGCATTTAACATCGAATCTAAAGGAAAACAGAACAGAGTTGGGATAGAGAAGCCAGCATCTCATCTACCCGTAGCTGGAGAACGTGAGTCAAGTCTGTCCTTACACTAAATCCGAGGTGTAACCCTATTTAATTATTCACCTTGTTCTTGGAAATTTAAGTTAGATTTGTCGTTACATACATATCTAGCTGGCGACTCATTTTGTAGGGTTAACTGTTACTGTGGGCTAAATTCGATCACGAGACGTGGGGGTATAATTAAATTTAGGTTGAGTGCATGTGCATCGATCCAAGTTTGATCTTTGATGATTAATTACAAAATGTACCTGGAATCTAGCTAATACGACAGTAAAAAGTTCGATTGGATACTAGCAAGAGATTTATGTGGAAATTCTAAACTAGAAGACCAGAACTTAATTACTGGATATTGTTGAGATTAGACCTGATGAGGATTACACGGATAGCTCACTAGGCGACAAACGGTGAAGATATATATACGTATACTATACGTTATCCATCTGGATATAAGTAGTAGTAATCATAAGATATCTTGGTCTCGGTACTTGGTCTATGGCATTTTATGAGCTCCATGATATTATGTAGAATCTTGAGTAGGTAAGTGCAACCTAACCATGTAGGATAATAGGAAAGAAATGGATACTATGTACGATGTAATAACTCTTTAAGTTGATACGATGAATACTAGCTGAAAAAAAATTCTTAAAGATCTTGAGGAACATCATAATCTTTAGCCACCAAGAAGTGATATCTTGTTAAGAAATATGAAAGATTTGTTATGTACCAAGAATCAATGTTTTAAAAACTAATGTAATTTAAGGTTTAAAATGATTTACCGGTCATAAATTGTTTAAAGATTGAATAAAATTAAAGAATTTGATATGCAATTGAAAGAGATTGTCCTTACTCATCGAAAAAATTGAAATTTAATTAAAAAAGAATGTTAAATAAAAATTAATTTTTTGTTTTAGTTTATAAGAATTTATTAATTAATAAAATTAACAAATTAATAAATAAATTAAACAGTTTTTAACAATCAGAGTTATTAAGATAAATCAAATAGAAAAATTAAAAATTAAACCTAAAAATTTGATATTTCAAAAATTGTGCAGTTAATCAACTGAACCGGTTGAGTGTTTTAACCATTACGAAAAATTTGTAACTTAGATATCAAAACGAAAGCTTTATAATCGGTGATAAACTATAATTAGTTATAAAACAAATTATTTGGGTAAATATTAAATTTGAAAGCTATTGGAAACATCTTCTCTTTAGCTACCTGTATAAATATTTTATGTGATTAATAAAAAGTTTCCAGTTTCAGAATTAATATACGTATATTTAAAATATTTAGCTACCTATTTCTTTTTTCTTTGTGATTAAGTAGCCTCCAGACAGACTCATTACATGCATATAATATAGGGGCGTCTAAATCCTCAATTGAAGGATATATTGTTTTTAGACAATGGTCCTAAATAAATTTCGCTAGAAACGACTCCTTAGTTACCATTTTAAGGTATGAAATGGGGACCAAGAACACACAGACAACATTTGGTGAAATGTCAAAATTTAAGAAAATGTAAGACATGAATGGTATGAATTATTGTTATGTTCTATCAGTATCATGGCTGGTTGGTATGACTGCATATCACTTCAAAGGCCCCTTAATTTCTTTCTTCTTCTTTTTTTTTGATGGAGTTATACACATGTGGAATGACTGATCATGAAAGGGAGAAGATTATCATCACATCCAGTCCGAAGTTTGGAGATGTCTGATAGTACGCAGTCTTACCCTTACATAATAGAGAGGCTCTTTCCGGATAGAAGGGAGAAGCTACCATAAGAAAATCATCCATTTCTATGAATCTTATTAATTTTTTTTGCGATTAGTTTTGGTTGTAAGCTTATTTATCATAAGGGCCTACGCAATTTATAGTTTCAAATAATGGTGCAACTTAATGAATTATTTTAGAACACTATAAAGTGGTTAATAGAGCTCCACGAAGTCCTCCAGGACACCAATGCTTGAACGTTTGCCTGGGCGGTTGGATATCACATTCCAGATGAAATAATTTCTGATTTTATCTGTTTATTTTAATTATATTAGATAGTTTTTTTAGGATAAATAAAGACCATAATGGACATATTTTGTGAATTCCCGTAATTACGCATCACTTGTTCCTGTTACTCTGTACTTATTTTATTCCGTGAGCATCCATTTATCCAATAAGTATGGAGCTTATGAAATATAGAAATAGGATAAACACGAACAAGTGATATGAACTCTCTATTATTGTACCTAGAACTTCTGGTTGCCAAGTTCTGCTGTAACATTTTAGGTAAGCAAATTTGTAACTGAGAATCAAGAGTTGGTGTAATTCACTATGTTATATCCATTTTTCAACTGAATCTACTGTAATCCATTATTTTAGGGTATAAAAGTACTATATCTTTAGATAAAAAATGGAATCATTATTTTGTTTCATGAATCCGGACAGTGGGGAATAGATTCGTTAAAAGATTGGATTCGAATGTTTGAAATCATACATTGGTTGTTTTCTGCGCATTCATGCATTGCATATATCTGGCTACCTACATGTTTCTAATCTTATATATGGGTTTATTATTTTTTTATTGATTAGTTGAATAAATGAATTTGGTTTATTCTACGTATGACGAGACCTTTATCGGCAATATAAAACCTTATTCTTGAGTCCTTTAAAGATAATTATGTAAAAGAACTATTTATTATTATTATTATTATTATTATTTATTACCTTGATCTCAACTTGTTATCGAGAAATTAGCATAGATTGAAATTAAAAATATTATAAATAATTGGTTTTTAGAGACATTGATATCCATAATCAACCTTATATACATATAAATTGATTTTTTTATAGACATTATAATCCATAATTAACTTAATATAAATCCGCATTTATGCAATATTTTTTGCACACGGAAACATATGTATCCCTTATCTTTTACGTAATTTTTTTTGGAAAATATCTTTTATGCAATTTATGATAGATGAAAGTTACGCACCGTTTGGTTACCGTCTTCAGCAGATAGGGACGGGACGGAACAGAACAAGAATTGAAGACAGTGAGATATTTGGTTGCGGTGGACAAAACAGAGTTTTTTGTCTTCGTCCTGAGTACAAAAATGTGTTTGATTGCTAGGGACAGAACAGAAAATAGTGTTAATGACGGAAATGACCTCAAGAGCATAATAAGAATAATAGATGTATTCATTGATTATTTTATCATTGTTGGAATAATTTGTTTAGAAATATGAAATATGTTTATGATTATGATTATGATTATGATTATGATTATTATTATTATTATTATTATTATTATTATTATTATTATTTATTACGATTATATATTAGCTTTATTATTATGATTATTATTGTTATTATTACCATAATAAATATTATTATTATTATGATCATTATTATTACCTATTATTATTGTTATTAATATTATTATTATTAATTTAATGACTATAATGAATACTATAATTATAATTATAATGATTATTATTATTATGACTATATTGTTATTATTGAATTGAATATTATTATTATTAGTCTTATTATTATTATTGTTATTGTTTTTCTTATTATTATTATTATTATTATTATTATTATTATTATTATTATTACTATTATGATTATAATTATTATTAGTATTATTACTACTATTATTATTACCTTTTACAATCTACGAGAATTTTTATTTTTATTTTTATTATTGTTATTATTATTATTATTATTATTATTCTTATTGTTATTGTTTTTATTATTATTTCTATTAATATTAATAATAATAATATTATTATTATTGTTAGTATTCTTATTGTTATTGTTTTTATTATTATTTCTATTAATATTAATATTATGATTATTATTATAATTATTATGTTGATTATTATTATTATTACTACTATTTTTATTACCTTTTATAACCAAATATTATTATTAGTAGTAATATTATTTTATTACTACTACTACTACTACTACTACTACTACTATTATTCTTATTATTCTTATTATTATTATTATTATTCTAATTATTATTATTATTATTCCGTTTAATTACCTAATATTAGTATTATTATTAATATTAATATTATTTGATTATTGTAATCAGAATAATTAGTAATATTAGCTATTACTAATTTATGAATATGGTTATTATTATTATTATTATTATTATTATTATTATCATTATTATAATTATTATTATAAACTAATAATATTATTGTTGTTGTTGTTATTATTATTTTTTGTTATTATTTTTATTTTTATTATTGGTCCTATTATTACCTATTTGTATTATGATGATTAATATTTTTATGTTTATTATTATTATTATTAGTATTCGTATTACCTATTATGACCAGTATATGTTGATGGTCAAATAGTGTTAATATGATATTTGTTATACAAAATTAATTATGTAATTATGATTATAAATATGATTATAAATTATTGTTGTTATTCATAGTAAGATTTATGACTATTTGTGTTAAGTATGATATTTGTTATTATCATTACTGTAATTATTAATTATGACTGTTATTGATCTTTGTATTATTATGAATAGCATTATAAACATCAGTTAGGACAAAATAATATAACCAAACATCTAAACATTAATAGCATTAATTACATAATAGGTTCAAATCTCTTCGTAAACTAAGATTCTGTCAGACATAATAATATTAAAATCTAAGCATTCATGGCTTTAATTACATTGAAGCCCTAATATTTTGCGAGGATTCCATTAAGAATAAATCCGAAAATGATCCCAAGAGCAAATATGAGAAATGCTAGACTCCATGCCAGTTTTGGGTCCAACGTTGCAGTTGCATGTGGTTGTTCAGATGTTGGCAGTGAACATTGAAGCGGGATTGGTGAGGGTTCTGATTGTATCGGTGTTGGAAGAATTTCGTTGTTTGGACGGCTAATCCTATTTTGATCCATGGCATAAGCAGTTGCTGCTTCTGCCAAGGTCCAAAACCCCTTAAATCTAGCATTTGGAAATCCCTCTGTAACCAATTTAACGTCCTCCCAATTGGTGAAAATTCCTACTTGACGTCCAGCGAAGACAACATAGAAGTTGAACCTGCCCATATTATTCTTGTACCTGCAAATGAAACATATCATAACCATTCAGAAACATACGGAAAATGGAGACATTCAATAATTTAATACCCATCCATGCGTCATTGATAAACATGTGTACAAATACAGTCCAAAAATATTACATGTCAATAGTTGACATAACATGTTTCAAGTCCAAAAATAAGGTAAGTTCGACGCATAGTGCACATACATGTCAAAATAAAAGTCGGGTTAAATATACACATGACGGACAGAGTTAATAAAGTCAACGATGGAGATCTAACAGGCTCCGCACATAAACCTGCCTGAGCCCTGTACTCGCACCCCAGAAAATATTCCCTGCATTGGGATTCATTGAGAAGATGTGGAGAGCCTTGACAACCTCTTCGGTGGAGAACCCCAATCCCAAAATCTCGTCAGCTAGCTTGGGAATTTTGGGGCCCTCTTGAATAGCATCTGCAAGTATCTGTGCATTCCTAACACTGCACTCAGTTGCACGGACAAAGCTGGCAGCAAGACTTTCCAAGACATCACTATCCCTGACCTTTCTTTTCTTAGAATTAGTTTGGTTCCCGTCGATGTTGGAAGTCGATGCGGCAGAACCAGTAGCATGAGCAGAAGCAGTTGGAACAGGTGTATCCACAAGCACTGGTTCAGACAATGGGTCAGCAGGAGGTGGAGGAGTTCCTAGTGCATCTGCTTCATTTTCACCTGCCACATACCGAGCAGATGCACCCCCAGTGTCATTTGCAGATCCACCTCTTGCTCTATCGTTCCCAAAGACAAACTCAAGTCTTGGGTACAATGGGAACGGCTTGCCAGGGGTATAGTGCCTATTAGGATGTGTCTGAGAAAAAGTTCAAACATGTTTGTTAGTATGGTAAACAATGTCTAATACATTAACATGCGTGTATGAACAACCTACCCTCTGAAATTCGTCAAGGACTTGCTTGCTGTCTACCTCGACACATTGCTTGCTTTCTGACCACCCAAACCCACTGCATTGCAACATGTCATATGCTGTCTG
>JANKOE010000008.1:7246020-7265595 GCA_026284465.1 Erythroxylum citrifolium
CAGGAAAATTGGAGTTCCTTTCACTTGGTGGTAACGATTTTCATGGGGAGATTCCTCTACATCTTGAAGATGCATGTTCAGGTCTTGTTGCTCTTGATCTCTCCTCAAATAATCTTTCTGGTTCTGTCCCTCCTGGTTCAGGGGCAATTTTGTCTGTTTGCATTTAAAACAATTTGGTGGGAGTGCTGTTATAAATTAAAGGAGTGCTAATAGCGGCACCCTAGAGAAACCGCTTCCAAATGACTCCCATGAAGAAGTAGATATGATGTGACAAGGTGAGACCTAATTTTTTAAAAATATATGGAAATATTTCCAAAGATCTCAAAGCTGATGAGAGTGAATTGACATGGCACAGTGGAGCATGCAAAGGAAATAAAAAATATTAAAGAATTACTAGATTAAAAGATGTCATTTAGCCGTTACTAATTTTATTATAATGAGGTTAAATTTTATTGTTTTCTAAATTTGAGAGTTTTTTCACTCTAAAATGTTCAGGATTAAACTTATAATGTCAGGATTAAACTTATCTGTAAAATTTATGGTCAAAATAAAAAACGGGGCTAAGCACCTGAACCCAAAAAGCTAACAAGAACCGAAGCCCAGCCCACCGGAGCCTGGTCTGCGATCTTATTCGGTGCAGAGTCTTCCTTTCTTAGAGAATCCAAACCTCCAGGATAGGTTTGTTTCCCCATTTCACTCAGAACAACCGTTACTATTTACTGCTTGCTACGCCCTCACTCCTCGTTTCATATAGACGAGATTCACCGATAACGGTATCGGAACCCTAAAATGGCATCAAAGTTCGGATTGGCCGGTGGCATACCGGAACGGCGAGTTCGACCAATTTGGGACGCTATCGATTCTCGGCAGTTCAAGACCGCTCTCAAGCTGTCCGCTTCACTCCTTTCCAAATACCCCAATTCTCCTTACGCACTTGTGAGATTCACTTCCTTTTCTATTGCAACGATTTCTAAGCTTCTTGAGCTGTTATAGCTCTTGAGTTTTGTCATTAGCAAATTGAAATCTTTCTAGTTCAAGAACTGGAGCTTTGAAGAGTACACTTTCTTGATTAGGAATTCATGATAATAAACGGTTGTTTTAGCACAGTTGAACTTTAGAATCATAGCTGTTGATAATCATTTACATCAGAAGAGAAGTTTCTGTCTGTTTTCTTCGTTTGATGTTTTAACTTCGAGTGCTTATGCAGGCACTGAAAGCTCTTATTTTGGAAAGGATGAGTAAGGCTGATGAAGCATTGTCCATTTGCTTAAACGCAAAAGAGCTTTTATATGAAAATGACTCTGTATTGATGGATGATCTCACTCTCAGCACACTGCAGATTGTTTTCCAACGGCTTGATCACTGTTAGTATATGATTTCTTAGTGGAATAATCTGCCTGAATGCAGTGTGCATATCCTTGCTATTTTCTCATAGTATTTTCCTTGCTAATCCATTTCAGTGGATTTGGCTACTAGCTGCTATGAGTACGCGTGTGGTAAATTTCCGAACAATTTAGAACTCATGATGGGGCTCTTCAACTGTTATGTTCGTGAATATTCATTTGTGAAGCAGCAACAGGTTTGTATTTTTCCTACATCTTTGATTTTCATGAATCTTCTGCATTCTATTTTACGCGAACTGTGAGATGACTATTGTATTTTTCTAATTCTGATTTTTATTGCAGACAGCCATCAAAATGTATAAATTTGTTGGAGAAGAAAGGTTTCTGCTGTGGGCAGTATGTAGCATCCAGTTACAGGTTCTGGCAACCTTCCCTACTCTTTTTTCTCTCCATTTTACTTGAGAGTGCATGATTTTATGACATTATTTGGGAATATATGATGCAGGAGCAGTT
The DNA here is from genome assembly GCA_026284465.1 of Erythroxylum citrifolium. NCBI lineage: Eukaryota > Viridiplantae > Streptophyta > Magnoliopsida > Malpighiales > Erythroxylaceae > Erythroxylum > Erythroxylum citrifolium. Next base: position 7,247,877 of record JANKOE010000008.1, read on the forward strand.
AGTTTAGTTTTCCTAGTTAGTATTGGATTTCTTACTATTTAGTATTTCTTAAGTTATTTGGATTCCTAGTTATCATAGGATTAGCATATTACTTTTTAATTAGTATTTCCTTTTACTAGTATAAATAGGCTGCCTATGCTTGATTTTTAGATATGTCTTTTATCAATCAAATAATTTTATGCTTTTAGAGGTTTTTCTACAAACCCTAAGCCCTATTTCAAGTTCCAGCTACAATCTGCATCAATTATATCCTATTCTATTCTACTTATCGTTGTTTTTCCTTCCCACACTACGTCAATATATCAGGTGAAAGAAGACAGAAGATGGCTGTGAAAATTTTTGCATATTTGGCACAAAAACTTACTTTTTTCTTTTTTAAGTTTCTGATCATTGTGAAAGTTAAGGACCTTAAAACCGAAAGCAGAAACTTATCCATACAGGCAGATTCACAAAAAATGAAAAGGAAATCCAGTAACCAAATGTATAACTTATATCAAACACTTCCTATGATACTCATGTTATATTTCTAATCATATTTTTTCCCGGTTCATGAATTTTATCCATGCTCTATGTGATCAAACAAAGTAGTGTTCAGGTTATTAAGGTAGCTATTCTTTTTGGGTACAATATTTGATTTTTACCTACTGCATGTTTGTTTGGTGTGAACTTCTCCTAGGTGCTTTGTGGCAGTGGAGGGGAGAAATTGTTACAGTTAGCAGAAGGGTTACTTAAGAAGCATGTTGGTTCTCACAGTTTGCACGAGCCTGAGGGTGATTTCTTTTGCCTCCGTTGGTTTGCATTTATGTTGAGACGTTTCCTTTTTAGCTTTCTTATTAGCTTTTGAAACCTTTTTGCAGCTCTTATGGTGTATATATCCATATTGGAACAGCAAGCTAGGTATGCCGACGCACTGGAAATTCTCTCAGGAAAATTAGGATCACTTTTGGTGATTGAAGCCGATAAGCTACGCATACAGGTTCTTTCAGAATCTTTTTATGCTTTTATAGTTATTGAAATGTGAAACACAAACAACTTACATAATCATGAATTTCTATCATGTTTTTAAATGCTTCAAACTTATTCTTATTTTATAAAAAATATATTTTAAAGAAGAGAAAATAAACCAGTATATGACTTGAGAAATTTGAGAAGGAATTGAGTTAATTGCATCATATTGTAGGAACAGAAAAAACTTAAATTCCATATTTGATGTTGCAACAATTGTACATAAGAATTTGCTAATGAACCAAAAAACTTTAGAGAATTCATTTGTTACTCCAAGCATAGTGTCAATTGAAGGATTCTCTATTTCAGATAGCTATTGTTTTTGTAATAAATGAATAAAATATTCCTACTCAATCTGCTGGTTGATTTGTGTCCTTTCCTTTCTCAGTTTTGTTCCTTTAACTGTGTTGTTTCCAATAATTAATTACATAAATGTTCATTGATTACTTGCAATTCCTTTAATGTGACATTTTGTGTTTCCTTATCAACTTTTCCTCTTTAACTTTAAGTTGACAGGGGAGACTTTTAGCAAAGTTAGGTGATTATGTCAGCGGAGCCAATATCTATGAGAAGATTTTAGAAATCTGGTAATTCAATCCTGTGACATTTATCAGCATTTTTGGCTTAAAACCATGATTTAGCCTTCGGTCAATCAGTCCCTTGCTTCTGTTGAATTCGGAAAGCCATCTGAAATATGTGACGTACTATTGATTTAAACAAAAGCCGCTATATTTTCAATGAAGACACAACCACTTTTCTTTCTTCATATTTTAGTTAATCCTAGTTCATCTTCTGTTTGATAACTTTTTTAGCCATTGTTCTGATTCCATTTGAGATTATGTTTTTGTCATTTTTGGAGCATTAGATGTTGATCTTTTTTCTCCTTTATAATTTTCATTGTCATTGCAAAGGAGTTAAAAGTACTGTAGAGGGTTGAGGAAGTTACATGGTGGGCCTTAGCTAGGTACAGAGAATATCTGTGTATCAAATCATGGGCACGTTGCTTATAAGCTGCATATAATCTTCAAATTTTCTTTCTTAACAATTGAAGAATTTATTTCTCACTACTTGCTTAGCCTGACGGACGCAAGTTTGATTTGTCCATACCATCAGTTGATATCTTGAGCCTGATTCCTTATGCCTATTAAGTTGCATCTTTGTGTTCAGGAATTCTGTATGTGCTGTTTGTTGTCAATTTCCTTTTTCATGTATACTTTTTGGTTGTTAATGCTATTTTGTTCATTTGGCAGCCCTGATGACTGGGAATCTTTCCTACATTATTTAGGATGTTTGATGGAGGATGATAGCAGCTGGAGTAGTGAAGCTGATAAAGACTCAATTCATCTCCCTAACTGCAAAGTCACACATTTGTCAGAAGAAATGGTGCAATATATATGGCTTCTGCAATTTATTTCTATCTTTCTGTTTTGTGTTCTACATATTTTTGGCAAATGTATTTGTTACTTATAAAACCTATCACAATCTTTTGACAGTTTAATTTGACGTGCAGTTTGATTCTCGTATATCAATTGCCTCAGCTTTTGTGCAAAAGTTAAAATTGGACACGGAAAGTCAATCTTTGAGGTGCCCTTACTTAGCTACTCTTGAAATTGAAAGGAGAAAGCAGTTATATGGGAAGGACAATCATGACGAGATGATCAGCGCTTTAATGCATTATTTTCTCAAGTATGATAAGACATTCCTTTCTTATACTTGGATTGTTGGTGTTCTGTCATTGTAAAACATCTCTAGCTGGTTAGAATTTTAAAAATTCGAACCATTTGGCCGGCTTAACCATGGAAAACCTTGAACTAGTCAACTTTTCAGTTTGTCTTTTAACTTTCCGGCTTAATTTTCTTAATAACTTTTGTTGCTAAAAACTAGTTAATTTATTAGTTAATCGGTCAGTTATTATAAAATAAAATAAACTAATTAATTTTAATTTAACAATCTTCTTTTTTAATTATAATTTAAATTTTTCGATGGATAAGGACAATCTTATTTCAAAATTTTCAATTTTATTCAATTTTTAACTGCTTTTATAATGGTCTAATACCGCTTAAACCTTTTAAACCTTAAATCTTTTATCTTATAGATTTAACTTCCGGTTCGATTTTTAAAATATTGATTCTCGATAATGATTTGCATCATATAGAGGAAGTGTTATTCTTTTCAAATGGTAGTGGCCATATAAAAGAACCAATTAAGTACAATATACTAAATCATGTGAATTCTTCTTCATTTATAATATAGGTTTGGTCACTTAGCCTGCTTCACTTCCGATATTGAGATGTTTCTTCAAGGCTTAAATCCAGATAAAAAAGTGAAGTTTCTAGACAAGTTAATAGAAAGTACGAGCTCTGTTACGACAACACCAACTAAAGTGCTTGGGCAATTAATTTCTGTATTCAAAATACAAGAGTTGATCGGCAATGTATACATGGTTCCCATTCTTGGTGCGTATCTCCTTTAGAAGATCTCTGCATAAAGCTGTAAAAAAAATACATGCATACGTTAGCATGCATAATGACGCACACTTATGTCTGTCACTAGTTTCTTTGTGGTTTCACACTTGCAGTATATCTTGTTTGGGTACAGCCTTCAGATGTTGTAACACTTTGATGCGGCATTCAATGGAACATTTTGCTCAATAGTGATCCTATTGCTCAGGAATCAGGATGACCATATAGATCTTTACCATATCTAGATTTCTGACTATTTTTGTGTCTTTTGCATTGTTATAATTGTTTGTTTGTAGAAGAGTTTTTAATTTGGTTGTCAGTTTCCTATTGAAGTTCTTGTCTTATTTCCCAGAACTAGAACAATCGGCAGTGAAAATGACGGAGATATATTGTAGAAATCTTCCCCTTTCAAAGGACCTTGATCCTCAAGAGAATATGCATGGAGAAGAATTGCTTTGTATGGTGTGCAATCTACTGGTTCAGGTATTCACTTTTGTGCTTCTACTATGTTTGTGGTTCAAATTTTATGAAATATTTCACAGGTTTGATGCAATCATTGTTGATAATAAGTGAACTATTTTGAGAATTGCATCAAGGAGCTACATTGAATTCTATAACAATGACGCATTTTGGTTATTTTTTGCTAACTATTTAGGGTGTTTAATTCTGCAACTACACATCACATGTATGCTCGTTGTTTTGTAGCCAGTCCCCGTGTCATATGATTCTTGTCTTAGAATCTTGTTTTTAGTTCACTTTCTATGTTGTCTAAGAAGAGGATGTGCTGTCCTTAAAACACTCCCTCATATTTTGTTGGTGCCCTTTTTTTTCTGTAGTTATTTTATCGAACAAGAAAGCTTGGTTACTTCATGGAGGCAATAATGGTTTTGGAGTTTGGTTTGACTGTCCGTCGGTAGGCATGCTTTTTCCAGTGATACTTTACTATCTCAATGTCAGACTCAGGGTCTTAATAATATTGGAACTAATTCTGGATACATGTTAAATAATTGGCAGATATGTGTGGCAGTATAAGATCTTATTGGTACACTTGTATTCCCACTTGAGTGCCCTTACGTTAGCTCACGAATGGTAAGTCAATTAGTTGAGTGCAAATTCACATATTTAATTGATGAACTTATGTTGTTTATTTCATGCTAATTACATCCCCTGTATTTGCCCCTGGAACCTAGATGTTTATACTCTCAAGCATATTTTTTTGTCTATGCATAAAGCAGCTCGTACAATCTATTTTGTTAGGTACAAGTCTTTGGACGTGAAGAATATTCTGATGGAAACATTGATGCATAACATTTTTCCACAGATGTTGTCATCCCCACTTTGGGTGGATTTAAGTAATCTGCTAAAAGATTATCTCAGGTTTATGGATGACCACTTCAGGGAATCTGCAGATCTTACATTTCTTGCATATCGCCATAGAAATTACTCAAAGGTGTGTGATGTATTTATCTGTTATGCTGGTTTAGTTGGAAGTTGAACTAGTTGCTAACTACTTATCCTGATAACTGCTAACTACTCATGCTGATGTTTCTTGAATGTAATCTCAATTCATAGTCTGTGCCCATTCCTTCCATTTTTCATTTTGTTGCCTTCTGCACTTCTAATTTATTGCTTGTCCACCTTAGTATCTTACGAGTTTTGTTGCTATAACTATGATGCTATAATTTCATGTGGGATACATCACTACGTCGCATTCAGAACAAATGTGCTTGGTTATTTGGAAAACATTTCATTATTTTGCACCACAGGTGATTGAGTTTGTTCAATTTAAGGAGCGATTACAGCGATCAAATCATTATTTGATTTCAAAGATCGAGAAATCCATTCTAGAGTTAAAGCAGAAAGCAGATAACATTGAAGAACAAGAGGTGTTTGTTTTTTGCTTCTATCATTTGATGCCTATATTTTGATGTTTTTGATGACAGATCTGATTAGATTGTCTTTTAGGCCGTTCTTGAAAACTTGAAATGTGGGATTCACTTTGTTGAGCTCTCTAATGAAATTGGGTCAAAAAGTTTAACTGTCAATGAGGATTTGCATTCCCGGCCTTGGTGGACCCCAACTCCTGAGAAAAATTATTTGTTAGGTTTGTATCAAATGCACCCTCCTGTCAATTTCAGGTCAAATGATAAATCTTTGATGAGAGAATTTTTAGATATGAAAGTTCTGGGATTGACGTAGGATGTTTTTTTGGGAATTTTTGTGCAGAAATGTGATATATTTACTTTAATTAAGTGTTTAAAGAGCTCAAATTATGTTCAATGGTTTTGTTAATCTTCATTGCGGGGGGATGACATTTTCTGTCCATTTCCTTTGAACTTTCTCTTTACATTTTTTCTCATTTCCAGGGCCATTTGAGGGCATTTCATATTGTCCCAAAGAGAACTTGGTAAGATGCCTCTTCTTAATTAATATGTTCTCTGTCATATTGGTAATTATATAACCTGTGCCCACTATATTTTCTATACTTCTCATTCCTTTCACGTATGCTTTTCCCCAAAACATTAACAGAAAAAGAAATGGGAAGAAAATATTACAGGAGTTGTTGAAAGGAGATCCCTTCTTCCTAGATTGATATATCTATCAATTCAAAGTGCATCTGCATCTGTCAAGCAAAATGTTGAAGTCAATGGTTCTTTATCTGTTCCTAAAATCAGCACGGAGCTGAAGTTCTTACTTGATCGCTATGCAAAGATTTTGGGATCTTCTTTTGGAGATGCGGTGGAAGTGGTTAAGGGGATATCTAGTGGGGGAAAATCTGCTGAGGTATGCATTGATTTCAATTTGACTTTTTGTAGTTTCTGGATCGTTTGTACTTGTTGCTTTTCTTCCCTTAGTATATATTAACATGCGCCTATTAGGGTGGTAATGAGTTTTTAATGTTTCAAAATGAAGAATGTCTCTTGGAACTTTTGAGAGGTGATGATTCAAAATGTTCCGTACTTTCACCTTTCTGACCTGCAATAAGATATTGTAATCCATTTTCATACACTCATTCCCTGGGTCTTATCATATGAACCAAGACTTTCTGGACTAGGATGACTGTTTAATTACCGCTCTTACTCCACTGGAAATCTGACCTTTACACTCATGCCTCCATCTGGTACTTTCTGTAGCAGATAACTAGGCTAACTTTTTGTTTTCTTCATTTCCTTTTCTCTCATAATGCATTTGCACTCCTCCATGATGTGTGCTCTCTTATTAAATGTTACCATATACTGACATTAGATTAACTCTAGTTAAACTAGTTTTCTTGACACTGATACAGGCTTTTGGTTCTGACATTATCGAGTGGATGAATTTTGCTGTATTTTTAAATGCTTGGAATTTGCGCTCATCTGCACCTTCAGAACCAGGTGGGAATCCATGTTGTACTTGGGAAACTGTGAATACCTTATTGGAGAAATGTATTCTAGAGAAGACCAGATCCATGGATTCTCTCATTTCCTTGCCGTGGGGTATGTTCCCATTAGTGGTACAATTGGTCACGGAGCCATTGTCGTGGCATGTTCTTGTTATTCAATCATGCATCCGATCTTCTCTTCCATCTGGAAAGAAGAAAAAGAAAGGTGGACCTTTAGAGCAGTCCACTTCACTGCTGCTGAATGCAATTCGTGATTCAGTACAGTCTATATATAGTGTACTCAAAGAGGTTACAAATTGGGTAAGAAAACAACTTAATAGGAAAGAGGATGAGCACTTGGATATTGTCCTTTCGCCTATCAGAAGAAAGGAACAGGATGAAGGGCCTGGGAAGGTGATCCAGATTTTAGAAAATTTGATCACATCAATTGATGAGGCGGAAATTGGTGATCGCATCTCCCAAGCATTGAAATCTTGGGATGTAGTTGATGTTGGGAGAAAGATATTGACCAGCAATTCCACAGTGTTGTATGAGTTTCTTCGTATTTGTGAGTCAAAACTTAAAGCATTGCAGGCGTTGAGGCAGCAGATGACTCAAGTGTGAAGGTCCGTGTTTTTGATGTGATCAAGTTATTTGTTTCATTTTGGAGCTTGTTGTGGTCTACAGATGCAGCATCACACCCTGCACTGTCACTGTTGTCTATTTCCATAGTCATATTTAACCATGAGGTTTTTTTTTGTCCCACTTCGCTCCTGTGAAGCTGAGTGTGAGCCGTAGGTAGCCAGTGTCCTCTGCTGCTTTGAAAGCAGTTCTAGAAGTTTCGTGTTATATTAATATACTCAAATGTTACACACTAGAAAAAGCAGTCGTTGGATATTCTTTGTATTCTTTTTAAGCTTCGTACCATGGAATTTTGTAATGAATCAATCGAGAATCTTCGTGAGAAGGGGTTTTACTTCCTGCTATTTTTGATCCTGCAGAGGTTTGTGGCGCTTAAATTTCACGGAGTCATCTAAATATTCAATGGCATTATATACACAGTTTTGCTGATTCATCTAATAGTGCGAGACTTTACTATTTAAGTTCCATTATATATTCATTAACAAAACATTGCAAGATTCATAATAATTATGGGAGTTTTTGCATATGGAATTGCGTTTTCATTAGTGATAAAGATCCAAAACAGATTGAGAATATTAATCATAAATGAGTCATTATATCTGATTTAGGTTGTTCGGAACTTACTGTTCATGATGATCTTATGCTTGTTTTTGGTATACCAAAGAAACAAGTCTTGATTCTAACCTATACTTTGTCCAATATGCACAATATTCTTATTGATTAATCATCAACTAAATCAATCAAGATCACTTTCACCTTTGTGCAACAATCATCTGTTGCACAAAACTACATGTTAACTATGATTTTTTCTACATTCTATATAGGAAGGTAAGCTGTAAACAGGAGCGTTAGACTTTAAACAAATCTAATCCAGCAAAGAATATCGTATTCTATTCACTGTTTTAATTATGAGTCGTTGTTTGATGTTTGATGCTGCTATTAAGGTAAACTGTTGTCTTAAACCCCACCTTATGGACTATGGAGTAGTCACTTCTTAAAAGACTCTTGCAATGGCTTGCAATTTTTATAAACAATTAGTATATAGTCTTTTTTAATAGTTAAAAAAAATTTCACTGAAAATCCTAGAGGCCTACCAATAGAGTTACAAGGTTATGAATTTAAGAAAAGTACCAGCCTCCTAACATAACAAAACTAGTATTGGTGCTAGAGCAATCAAGATAAAAGTTACAGTAGACCCCAATTACATTTCATGAAAAAGCTTAAACTACTGGTTGCTTGATTAGCAATCGGTATCTTCCTGATCTAAGAGCAAGTCCTATTTATCACTACATACTTGTCATTATGTACATCTCTGAAGATCCTTTAGTTTCTTTCAAACCAAATTGACTAAACTGAGCAGGTAAGCATTAGACATAGGCACTTTTTATCATCTCCAATTCTTTTGTAGAGATTTTCAGTCCAAATGAATATATTATCCCAATCATTCTCAGAACAAATTACACTTATATTGTGCTGTATTCTTGCCCATACAGAAGCTAAAAACCTGCATTTGAAGAATAAGTAGTTTATGTTTTCAGGTTGTAACTTACAAAGAACACTAATTTTATTACCACGGAACTAATAATAGGTCATTTTATTCTTTGAAATTAGAGTTTATGAAAGGAAAAAAAAATATCTTCGTGAATATTTTTGTTCTTTCTTCATTTCAGGCATTGTAGGATCTCTCACCATATCTCTTTTAAGTCAAGGACATAAGTTTTAGGTCCTTTGTACATGAAATTAGAACCTTCTTGTACTAATTTATAAACACGTAGACTGACAAAGAAAACTCCTCCGTTAGATATGCATTATCCATTCCTAAGATTGTTCTTGCATGGCTCGTGGAGTTTAAGGTTGCTATCCTAAGAAATTGTAATGATGTTTGATGTACGCAAGGCAAAAGTGACAAGAAGCAATTAAAAGAAACAGGCATTAAGGAGATGACAAGTAACAAAAGACTAGGGCCTGTATTATTGTTTTGTTTTATTTCATTTTGGATTAGAAGAAAGGTCACTTGTCAATTTTAGGAGAGAGTTTTGCGGTCAGCTAATCTGGGAATTGAATATCTTACATTAGCCCCTTCTTGCTCTACCAAACCCAAGAAAAATTTCGACCTGACAAGTGATGTTCATTTTAAGGGATTATTTTTCTGATACAACAAAGGAAGTTGGAACTTAAAAAGTGTGATTAGATGTTGGTTTTGTACTTGAAACTGAACAATATCCGGATGTGTCATGTTACTGAATTGGTTTACACGAAAAGTGAAACTTTCCTCAGTCAACTTGATAAGAATAGGCTTGCAATCGAGTGGTTGAGCAGAAGATTCATCTTATCCCTTTTCATTATTCGGGTTGCTGAAGGAAGAAGAAAATAGGCCAACTGAGTCGGAGGTCAGCTTTGTTTAACAAACTTCACACTGGAAAGTAATATGATGGTTAGGATTATTACTATTTTTTATACACATCTTTGGTCTAATGGTTGTATCTACTGCCAACCATACTCGGTCGGAAATGGAGACACAGAAAGAAACGGAAATACTCTTCTGAGGTAAAAAGAAAGGAGGAGAAGAATTTATCGTGTTAACATAGTTGAGAAAAGGCCTTTATGCCTAGATGAAACCCATGACTTTAGATCAATGGCTACGTGAACTCTTAGTATCTGTTGATAATGAAGAGAACTTCTCAACAAGTCCTAGTCGAAGTCCTAGAGTTACAAGGGATGAAGTTTTGAAAGAAAGCAAAGGCAAACTAGTATGCTATAGAGTCTGGTTTTGGATGATAATGACATGTCATTAATTGCGTTTAGCTCAGAGTCTTGTTAATCAAAGTGATGCGGCAAGTGGGTACAACCAACCAGGTCTTCAAAAATCTAAAGTCCTTCTGTTGACTCGTAACCTGATGGTTGCCAAATCACCCCTATGACTAGTAAAGAATTTGAGTTCAATTGTTGTCCTCTTTCTCTGCATCCTAGTATATGCACAGCTGCTTGGAAAAATGTTGTCTCATGCATTACCATCCTTTAATCTTTAAGACAGCAGAATGGAGCCTAGCAGCTTAGTAACCAACAAATGTCACTATAGTCTACTTCTTGGCATTTTTCTGTTCTTTGGATTCCTGGCTTTTTGCTCTGAAGCAGAAGTTCATTACCACGAATTCGTTGTATGTATTCTTTTAGTTACTAATGTCAGGAAGAAAATGTATGTGTAGTGAAATATAATGTCTTTTTGGTTTGAATGACATAGATTGAAGCTAAGCCAGTGAGGAGGTTGTGCAAAACTCATAGCACCATTTTGGTGAATGGACAATTTCCAGGGCCAACATTGGCTGTGTGCAACGGTGATACCCTCGTGATCAAAGTTATAAACAAAGCTCCATACAACATTACCCTCCACTGGTAATACTACACATAGCTTGCGAGTATAAATATCAACAAACATATAGAACCAGCGGCAATGAGAACTCTCAAAACCACATAATCATGTTCGTGCACTTTTATTCTTTGTGTATTAGGCATGGAGTAAGACAGCTTCGGAACCCATGGGCTGATGGAATAGAGTTTGTGACTCAATGTCCCATCCAGCAAGAAATGAGTTACACCTATCGGTTCACAATTCAAAACCAAGAGGGGACTCTGTGGTGGCATGCTCATAGCAAATGGCTAAGAGCAACTGTATATGGAGCTCTCATCATCTACCCTAAACTAGGTTCTCCATATCCATTCCCAATGCCCGAGAGAGAAATTCACATTATTCTTGGTGACCCATTTATTCATCATCTACCTGAAAAGTCTCCAAATGATGTTTACCTGCTGTAGCCATTGGTTAAATGGACTAACTGTGCATCTTAATAACAGGGGAATGGTGGGACAGTAATCCTATGGATGTCTTAGCGCAGGCACTTTCCACTGGAGGAGGACCAAATATATCTGATGCTTTCACCATAAATGGTCAACCAGGAGATTTCTATAGATGCTCCAGCAGAGGTTAGTAAACCCTCTTGGTTCATTTTGCGATAAATGTAATCTGCAAAAACAATTGTCCAAAACATAACCTTTGCTCTGATTTGATGACCCAGAAACTGTCAGATTCTCACTGGAGGCAGGTGCAACAGTTCTACTAAGAATAATCAATGCAGCAATGAACGAAGAACTCTTCTTTGCAGTAGCCAACCACAAACTAACTGTGGTGGGCGTTGATGGTATGTACTCCAAGCCTTTCACAACCTCTGTCATCATGATAACTCCTGGTCAGACGACCGATGTCCTTCTAACTGCTGATCAAACACCTGGTCGCTACTATATGGCGGCGCATGCCTATCACACAGCTCAGAATGTACCGTTTGATAATACCACTACCACTGCTATCCTTGAATATAAATCTGCTCCTTGCAATGCCAAGAAAAGCCAGTCCTTAACACCAATTCTCCCGCAACTCCCAGCCTACAATGACACAAATACTGCAACCGCATTTACTGCTCAAATAAAGAATTTTGGTATGGCCCAAGTCCCAACTGAGATTGACGAGAGCCTGTTTTTCACAGTGGGGCTCGGATTCATAAGTTGCACTATTCCAAACAGCCCCCACTGTCAAGGACAAAATGGCACTCGATTTGCTGCAAGCATAAATAATGTTTCATTTGTTTCACCAACAAGAAATTCCTTAATGCAAGCCTACTATCAAGGTCAGAATGGCATTTTCACGACAGACTTTCCTCCAGTTCCCCCTGTACAATTCAACTACACAGGCAGTGTGCCCCGTCAGTTATGGCAACCTACTAAAGGAACTAAGCTCTATAAACTGAAACATGGCTCCAATGTACAGATTGTATTCCAGGATACCACTATCTTCTTATCAGAGGACCACCCTATGCACCTTCACGGGTATCAATTCTACGTTGTAGGATCAGGTTTTGGTAATTTCAACCCTGCAACTGATCCAGCCAATTTCAATCTCGTTGATCCACCGAATAGGAATACAATTGGTACTCCTGCTGCTGGATGGGTAGCAATCAGATTTGTGGCTGATAATCCAGGTAAGAGACTAGAAAACTATATACATAAGCATCTAGAGCAGTATAGTAACTTCAAAAGCTTCAATGGAATATGTATCGACTCACTTGGTTCAAAATAGGAATTTGGCTCCTGCACTGCCACTTTGATGTACATCTCAGTTGGGGTATGGCCATGGCTTTATTAGTTGAGAATGGACCTGGACACCTCGAGGCTGTACAAGCACCACCTTTGGATCTGCCCCAGTGTTAGGACTACCAAAAAGTTCACAAGCTACTAATGTAATCTCGCTACATAAATGTACAACAACAACTTCTTAATGAAAGCCCACTGATCGCGAGATCTACGAAAATTCAAAAATACGCAGTCTTACCCCTAACTGATAGAAAGACTGTTTCCAAATTCTCCCTATTTAATGTATTTATCATTTCCCAGTCTATGTTATGCAGGTAGTTGTTTATGAGCGTTCTGATTCATTAATTTTTTGTTGCATTGCCTTCACGTTCTATAGCAGTTGTGTCCCAAATTAGGAAATAAATCTTCTGTCGAGCTCTTAAGTTGGCAGGGATCTTGGTTGTTTGTATCCTTTCTGAAGTAATAAAATAATTATGACTACATGTTAATTGATACAGTAACACTACATACCATCTAGAGTACACAGAAGCTGAAAGGTGGCAATGCAACCAGCTAAGAGAAGAAAAGGAATTCCAGGCTTATTGGTCTAGGACTGAAAAAGTATCATAAATTCTTCCAAATTGTGGCAATTACAAAAGCAAGGAAACCAGTGAGATAAAAGAGAATTGAGAGGAAAAGAAATCGAGGAATAAAAGTTAACAAAGAAGTCAAAGAAGATAATAGATTTACCAATCTATTATTCCCCCATACTAACTGCTTAGTCATCATAACTAACTTCACTTTATTTGCTAACAATATCACGTCCTAAGCTTCTGGTTAGAAATTGATCCACTGCATATTTGCATGTTCATCATAGGGGCTTTATTCCCCAGGGCTTTATCACAAACAGTAGCATTCCGCAAACCTTATTATGACAATGCAAAGGCCTTGAAAGATGTTGACTAAAAATTAGAAACAGCAACCTGGAGCATTCAGCCGTAATTTGAGCAAGTAGATTTCAGATCAAAATGAATAATTGACTGATATCAAGTATACAATTACATCTCCCCCTTCTTGGTTAATATATACAAGCTGTCGAGGAAATCCCATTACAAGGATTCAATGCACCTATCCAGATGATATCTCCACTTAAGTTTACAGGCCATAATAGCATTACACGGTCAAGCTTCCTACCATATATAACTGTTTCTTATCTCAAGTCACAGTACTAGGTGACAAATTTCAGACACCGTGTATCATCATGAACAACCTGGCAACGAATTGAACAGAATCGCATCCCGCACCTGACACATGTATAGTTGGAAGCAAATCCACAAACAGTACAGAAATGTCGGCGGCAGGTAGAGCTTGGAGGTCCAACTGCTGCCTTCCCGTAGGATGGTACATGTGGAGGCAAAGACTCCAGGTTTGCCTGTTATCATGGAATCACCTTTCAGACCAGCTATTCAGCGCATATTGAAAAAAGAAAGGAACATAACCAGAATTTCCCTTCTCACCTCATGTAAGAGCTCAAGAAAATTTCTTGGAGCTTTCCTGGCATTCTCAAGTGCTTTTGCTTGGCGGGTTTTTCGTTTTGTGCTCTTAGACTGCTTCTTTTGTACATATCCTACAATTACAGATGATGAACCAATTCAGGACCATAAATGGAAATATAAAGAAAGCTTGAATTTGCTTTAACAAGTAATACCACCAAATTGTTCAAGCTCAGAGGAGTACTAGAAGGTGGAAAGAAATGTTCTCACCAAGTGGACAACCCGATGACAATTATGCATTACCATTCCCAAGATTTGAGTTTAAAATTTTAATGAACTTGCTTCAGAAATGCTGGGCGAAAAAAGTTACAAAATGAAGTTCATAAGACATAGATGAGAGTGCAGTTTCAAGAATCGAGGACTTATGCAAATCCCAACAGTAAAGATCAAAAAATGCTATCTCACCACAAACAAATAATCTTGATAAAAGTCCATTTGCTAGTGAAACAGTTAACAGAAGACATCTAAAATAGAGTGTTCTTTGGCATTTGACCAATGACTCTAAACTTAAATCTGGGCCTCATAAAACTTCCTTAGATTTGCAAAAAGAAATACACAACTTATCTATGAAAGCCTTTAAGCATATGAAGTTAAAGCAGTGAGAAAAACCATTTTAATTTGAAAGTGAAAATAGACAGTAAAAGAAAGGAAAAAAAGAACAAATTGAAATCATTAAAACAATGAGAAGGAGACCATCATCATCGTCATCAAGAGAAGCCTCATCATCGTCTATAGGTTCCACAGTTTCCATTCCCGCATTATCGTTTTCCAAGGCTTCGAGCCGAGCAAGAGTTGCCTGATTTAATTTACACAAAATTTCCACAATCAACTACTAAGATTAAGTTTTTTTTCTATAATCATACAAAAAAATTCATCAACTAAAAAACACGCCTGAGTTCGATTGTCGCTGCTCGCAAGAGCAGCAGCCATTTTAGAAGCCATCTTCCGGGTTCGGCTCGACATTCTCCGAAGTGGATTGGAAACATCATCTTCCATGTCTGCACACAAATAAAAATGCATAGAATCACATCCAAATAAAAAAAATTTACCAAATTCTTAAATTAAATAATGAGCCATGGATTGAATCAAATCAAACCAAAATCGAAACACTTGACATCAAACAATAAACAACACACCTGCTTCTCGGCGATGAAAAAAGAAATTGACGTCAGCGACGAAACCAGCTGGCGGAGGCGGTGAGTGACAGTAACGGTGACGCCAATAACCGACGTTAGGGCACGGAGGAAGAGAAGAAATGAAGAAGATTTTAAGGAGATAAGCAAAACGGCATCGGATATTGAGGTCTTAACTAAAGCCACGGCGTGTCGAAACTGTCGGATCCTGAATGGTTTACTTGTTGATGTCTGTTTCAACTTTCAACTTTCAAACCCGACTTTTCTGATTGACAAGGCCAGGTGGGGTGGCAATGGGGCCCGACCTGTGGCAATGGGGCCCGACCTGGTTAATCTGACCCGACTTAGTATTTTCTAAAAGTTAATTTTCAAAATAGTTACGTTTTGGATTGGCTGTCGGGCTTCCAACCGGACTGTTCCCTGACAGTCTGACCTAGGCTCAATCAAGCCCAGAAAATCGGACCCAGCCAGACTACCATAACTGGTCAACCGGATTTTAAATCCTTTAATCTAAACCATAAAATTATTAAAAATCAAAATAGTTTTTCTTTTAAATTGGTATAATTAAATTTTCAAAATTTTTATCTTTAATCATTTTTAAATATTAACTATACTTATATAATATTCCATAAATTATGTAAATAAAATCAATTTATACGGGACAAAAAAAGTATAATCATTAAAAACTCAAATCTAAAGGACTCAAAAACTTCTAACACTTTAATCATCTTATAATCAAATTCTTAAGGAAGCATTAAGCCAGCAAAAACATTAGGCTTTCAAGAGTGTGCTTTTTATTAATAGCTAGACTGAGATCCATTTAAATTATTAAAATTTATAATCATAGTTTTTTTTAGAAATTCAAAGTAGATTTTAAAGATTTATTAATTTAGGTTTCAAATAAAATAACTTTTTAAATGTTTAAATTAAAATTTCATAAAAATATTTAAATCTAAACTAAATAAACACCCCCGTTTCATTTATAGCATATTTTAGTGAGTTGTTTTATTTTTTATTATTTTTTAATGTTTTAAAAAAATTGGCTATATAAATTTTTGACTAAAAAATAAATCTTTTGATTAAAGGTTAAGAATTTATAAATTTATAAATATTAAGAATATTATTAATATTTTCTTAATAGAATTATACATATATCAATTTCGGATTAATTTATTGATTAATTAAAAATATAAAAATAATCAAAATTATATGAAAAATGATGAAATAACTAATTTACAAAAGAAATAACATTTAAAAGCTAAAACAATAATTTAATAAACAAAGAGAAAAAATCAAGAATGATAATATTACAAAAAAATTATGTTTAAATCTGATTTGAAAATAGAATATATTTAAGAGTTAAATAATCTAGTGACTATTATAATTAATATTGGCTAAATTACTTTTGTCATAAAAGAATAGTTTTTATTTCGAAAATAAGAATAGTTTAATCAACAAGAACTATAAAACTTATAAAAAATCATCAAATAATCATATAATTATATTCCCGAAAGATAAGTATAGTTTTCAAA
This sequence comes from Erythroxylum citrifolium, assembly GCA_026284465.1. NCBI lineage: Eukaryota > Viridiplantae > Streptophyta > Magnoliopsida > Malpighiales > Erythroxylaceae > Erythroxylum > Erythroxylum citrifolium. The sequence continues at coordinate 7,264,686 of JANKOE010000008.1, forward strand.
CCTAAATTTAGTTAATTAGAAAAATTAACTTTTTTAAGAATAAGAATAGTAATCACTTTTTAACATTAATAAATTTAAAGAAATTTTTTAATTAAAATAAAAAATAAAAAATATAATTTTAACAAATTGATGCGAGAATTGTGGATGTGAATTTTTTTGATGAAAGTAATATCATTTTGTTTTAAATTATCGAGCCTCAGGCCGAAGGCCTGATCTCAAATAATTAGATTCGAGCCTTGATCAATTAAGATCGAGCCTATTAAAAGGGTCAATGGAGGCTTTTTTAATCTTAGATCAGGATATCTATTGACGAATTTAAAGACTAATTCTCTCATTATTTGTAGATACCTTATAGAATGAAACAGCTGACTCCAAAATTTAAAGCCGCATGAAATCAAAAGGCAAATCTCTGACCTTTAATTACGATGGACGAGTACTTCCCACTTAACTAAACCCGATGGTTAGTCGGTGGGGGCTTTTGCCAATAATTGCCTAATTTTAATACATCAACAGATCTTCGAAAAAAGCTAATAACGTCTGTATAAATAGTCCCGACAACATGACAAATTTGGAAGATGACTCTATTTCTACAAGTTCTACACTTATCCTCTGCCTTATTCCCAAAGCAAACACAAAAAAGCTCGAAAGCCAGATATGGCGCAACCATCGTCCACGAAGACTGATGCCGACACCGAGGAATTGCTTGATCGTATGCTCACTCGATTGGCTCTGTGCGACGACTCCAATCTCCAAGCCTTACTCTCCAAGCTTCTTCCTCTCACCATCTCTTCACTCTCTTCTTCTTCTTCAACATCCGTCCGTAACAAGGTTACTGTCACATTTTTCTGGCTATCTCTCTTTTATTTATATTTTTTCTCATGTTCTTCTACTTTCTTATTCAATGGTCAGG
>JANKOE010000008.1:7266269-7289284 GCA_026284465.1 Erythroxylum citrifolium
GTGAGTCCAAATTTTAATTAGGATCTCATAATGTTTCTGCAGTGGAGGATGTGTACCTGGCCTATCAATTGCTCAGAGTAATCGTGTTGCGGGAAAGCATATATTGGCAAATGATGCCCTTCTGACGAGAAAGGTGGAAATAAAAGTTGGGCTAGTGTACTATCAACGTTACAACTAATTTCATGCATGTATGTATGATCTTTTTTTATGTCTTCTGAGCAGTTAGGAATTTTGAATGTTATAGAATCTATGGAGCTGAGCCCTGAAATTACTTATCCCATATATCTTGCTGCTAGTGCAGATAGGTAGGTGTGAATTCTCTTTAGATGACATAAACAATTTTTTTTAATTTCTAAGTGAGGCCTTGTGACGTGGCTATGGCTTAAATTCATTAAGGATTGATTGTCCGGTCAAGAGCAAGTAATTAAGCAAGGAGAGGAGCTCCTGAAGAAGAAGGCATTTAGTGCTAATTTGGATGATTCAAACTTAATGAATAAGTTGTTCCTTTTATTTAATGGTATGACCTGTAAACTTTTTGTTTCTCTTTAATTATTCAAACCAGTGTTGGTGCTGAATGCTTTACCTCTGTACAGGTACCCCTGGGACTGTAGATGTTGCTCCAGAATCTAGAGTCAACCCTGGAAGTGTTGCTCTAAGAGTAAAGCTCATGTCTATCTTTTGTCGGTCTATTGCAGCAGCAAACAGTTTCCCGGCAACTTTGCAGTGTATTTTTGGTTGCATGAATGGTATGAATTATCCATGTTTGACCACATAGCATTTGAATGCAAAATGGATTTTGGGTTGGAAAACTATTCTAGAGTATAAAGTGATTAAAATTACAAAATATAGTTTGTTATGATAGTCAGCTGACCAAAGTATATATGGTCTAGTAATATTGAAATATATGCTTGCGAATGCCTGCTGGAAAAGATTTTGGCCTCCGTTTCTCTTTCTATTTATTTTATTTTACTATGGAAACCAAACAAGCATAATGACTTTTATTACTGCTGCAAAAATTTGAATCATGAACTAATGTATCTAATCCTATCAGTACATTCTTACTGTTGTTCAATGGTTATATTCTTTTATAAGCTAGACTTTCATGTATTGCTGATTATTTAATGGCTATTTTATTCAGTGCTTGCTGATTCTCTGGTGTTTATTGCTGATCTGTTGTTCACAAGCTATGGCATCCTTTTTCTGTTTAAAACTCTCTCTCTCTTTTTTAAGGTTTTTTTTTTTTGGTGACACGATATGAGTCTGTAATTAGAAATAACAGCATGGAGCTTTCTCTACCTTGGGGGATGACCATGACTTTTTATAACACGATTTCTGATTGCATTCCCCATAGTTGACATTGAAGATTGAATTTATAATTTGTCTAGATTGGTTTTTACACTTTTGCATCCTTGCTGCTCTTTTGTTTTTTGACATTCACATCCTAATAACATTCATCTTTTGTCATTTTTTTAAAACTCTGAAATGCATTAGGGAGCGGTACCACCTCCAGGTTGAAGCAACTAGGGATGGAATTCTCGGTTTGGGTATTTAAACATGTAAGATCATTTCATTTCATCCTGAATTATACTTCAAACATCTCTAGTTGCACTAAGAAACTTTGGCCTTCGGTTCTTGTTATAGACCTGAGAGAACTTAAAAGGAAAAGAACTTGTCACAGTTTATCTTATATGCATGCATCTAAAGTCATCATCTTTAAACAGGGTTGAGGGAAACCTGTTAACCCCTCTTTTAATTTCAAATCTTAAAACCCAAACATTGTAACCCTTAGCCAACTCGTGATCAACTGTGACAGGTACTGAAGTTTGCGTTACTATAGAGAGTTGGCTTTTTGAAAGTTCTATTTTATGCTTCATCAATGAGCATTTCATTAGATGTCCTAGCTGCTTGCGAATTGATTGATAAATGATATGGAAAGTACTCCCTGTTGCTAAAACACTGTATTCTAGTCCTCTGTTTCAAATGCTAGCTTACTGTGGTATTGTTTCTTGTTTATGCTTTTTTTAGAATTATCAGACTGCAGATTATTTGGTTTAGCTGGTAAAAATAAGGCCATTTTGTTTGCACAAGTCTCACTAACTAATGGTTATATGTGCACTTCTTTCCTTTATCTGCTTTTGTTAAATGTTGATGCCTTGATCTTTTAAATACTGAAAAATTGAATTTCTTTCTTTTAGCATGTAATAGTAATGTTCCTTATAACCATGCATACAGGCAAAACTGGATCAATTGAAGCTTATGGGCCCAATCATACTAACTGCCATTCTTAAGTTACTTGATGGTTATTTGAATTCAGAATCAGGTGCTGCACAAACTTGGCTGTTTTTTGCTAATCTAATTTGCAGTGCAAAATGTATATTTTCAATTTAATTCAAGCTTAATTCTTCCCCTATAGATTCTATTGCCAAGGACATGAAAGCCTTTTCTTTTCAAGCAATTGGATTGCTTGCGCAGAGGCTTCCTCACCTGTTTAGGTGCTTTGCACAACCCTCTACATTAGTTCTGAATCTTGTTCTGTGATTGGATAACTGAAATTTTATTTTTTTTCATCTCAGGGACAAGGTGGACATGGCTGTCCGTATTTTTGATGCACTGAAAAGGGAGTCCGAGTCTCTTCGTCTAGTTATCCAGGAAGCAGCTAGTTCTCTTGCTGCTGCATATAAGGTGCGCTGGATTGTTTTATTTAGTGGTTCTGATTATGACTAGATTTAGCATGTTACATGCTATTTTTGTCCTGATTTAGGACTAGGTATTGATTTAGTTTTGTTTTATGCTTTCTTTCATTGTTTGCATTGATTTCGTGCTTCTTTTATATTTGGTTAGAAAACTTCGTCTAGCACATTTCAATTAGCATGTTTTTGTTGTTGTAATGCTTATAGAAATCTCTAGAGGAAACATACTAATATTATCCTAGCCATCTAGTAAACTTTTTATTCTATGTTAATTTTTACGTTTTTGGTAAGATGGACAAAGATGTGTTACTTTGTTTTTCAGTGACGTCTGTCCCCTCCCCTCCCCTCCCTACTTTTTTCAAAATTGAACTTATCACCGATCCTTACTTTACTGTTTATGTTTTGTCAATTAAAATTCTGTTCCTCCTAAATTATTTAGTAGTGGGGTTATTTTATAAAAATAGATGGCATATCCTATTCATTTTCTGATGTTTTTAGTGTCAACTTAAAGCAGAAGAAGAAACAGGAAAGTCTTGGGGACTGCTTTATGATATCTAGTGTTTGTTATGAAGCAGGCATTTTCTCTAAAAGAAGTTGCCTGTATATTATCCATCCTTTTTGAGATAACGAATCTTATGTTTTCATTTTCATTTTGAATCTCAGCGTCGTTAAGTTGTGTGATGAAAGAGTCCTTCTTTGGTGCACATGAGCTCAGTCTAATTGCTTCTTGGTTATCTTTAGTAGCTTGTATTGCTCAATTTGATGGGGTCCAGGTTCTCTGTTTAAAATTTTGGTGCATTGTGTAAATTGACGCTTGCATCTTTGGAAATTTAAAATCCTACAATGGACCCTAATGTTTTTTGGTCAATGATAACTTTTTCTATCATAACAGTTCATGTTGAATCAATGCTTTATCCATTTCTCTAATAAGGAATTTTATCTGTAAGCTTTAGGGGGCACCAGCAACTGTGTTGATTCACTTGGAGACTCTTCTGCTTGAAAGTTCTCAAGGGGTAATAAAGAATTTGTTATCTTCCCATTATAGTAAACATGTCCCAATGATTGGTGGTCAATTCAAATTGCTACCTAAAATCACCTGATTGGTGATGGACTTGACTTTTATTGACAAGTCAGCTGATTGCTGATGTTGCAACTTGGCTGACTGCTAACTGGCCCAAGTTCTGTTGTCAATCAGGACGAAAATGAAGTTCGCTTTTGTGCTGTTAGATGGGCAACATGTTTATTTGATCTCGACCATTGTGCAAGTCGGTATATTTGTATGCTTGGAGCTGCAGATTCGAGGTTGGATATAAGGTATTGAAGCTTTTCAGTCATGTATTTATTTGACAACAATTGTTTCATTTACATAAAAGTATCCATAGCGTGCAGTATTCAACCTGGTAGAGTATGTGAGCCTTGATATACACATTCGGCTATCAGTATAAAAACAAAAAGATATAATTTTTTGGTATTAATTGCTTTTTGAATATAAGTACACAAACACTAACTTCTATATTTCTGTTCTATTCCCCACCTTTTATTTCATGAACCTGGTGGTTTTTGTTTGTACACTCAACTCCCCATCTTTTGTCAAGTTTATGCATGTGCTCTATAATTCAGTAGGGCAAATTCTCTTAGGACTCATCAAATAGCTCTCAATATGGCTTGTGTTTTTACCTTCATTAGCTGGTTGGATACATTCTTGTCTGTTCTTGGCATTCTAGTAGGCTTTTGTTTCTTTTTCTATTGGTGTTTCTGTAATCCGAGATCTTCCAGTAGTGTTCTGTATCCCATATTAAATTGTTTGGTGCCATAACATTCTTGGTAGATTTTACTGTTATGTATTTTCAAATTGCAGTATAAAGAACAGAAATGAATGAAAAACAGTTGGAGAGTGATTATCCAATATAATTTTTCTTCCCAATTAAGTATAAATGTGTCTAATCTTACATCAAGCTATCTTCTACATTGTCTTCATCATAAGGATTTTAATCTTATTACATGTCATGGCTGACTTTCTTCTCTTTTCTCTCTCTCTCACTTCCTCTTCCCCTCTCAAAATAGGGAGATGGCACTTGAGAGTCTCTTTCCGATCAAAGATGAAGCAGGAAATACCAGTCTAAAGCAGCAGCTCAGATATCCTAAACTTGCAAGCATGCTAGATTACATTATTAAGCAGGAGCCAAAGTTGTTAGATTCAAGTGACATGAGGGAACAAAGGCTTCTTTTCCCTTCTAAAATGTATCTGGCTATGGTTAAGTTTTTGTTGAAGTGCTTTGAGTCGGAGTTGGAGGAGAACCACGGCTGTGTATGGAGATCATCTGAATTTGTGTGTACAGTGAAAAAGTTTTGTTCACTGCTAGAATATGCCATGGGATATGAAGGGTCTGTTGAGCTGCATTCCACTGCTTCCAAGGCCTTAATTAAGGTTGGATCTCATCTTCCAGAGGTAGGCTGCCCCCTGATTTTTGTGCTTTTCACTGTCATCTTGTGACTCTTTTCTTTGTTGCTTACGGTTACGTGCTTAACTCTCTCTTTGTCTCTCTTTTTGTACATGTTTATAGATGACAGCATCACTTTATGCCTCTAAAATCTCATGGGTAAAGCAGCTACTGAGTGATATAGACCTGGATACTCGAGAATCTGCAGCCCGCCTGCTTGGTATAGCTTGCTCTACTCTTCCTACTGCTGCATCATCTGACCTTATTAATGAGTTGCTCTTGTTAATTAACAGAACAAGCAATCTAAGGTAGGTTGTTTTAACTATAAGCTTTTGGAACTTTATTTTTTCATATTATATTTTCATGAACATTGAAATTTCTTGTTCTAGTGCTGAATGACTAATTTTTTTACAGGTTTGAGGCACATCATGGAGCACTGTGCGCCATAGGATATGTCAGCGCAGATTTGTTATCTAGAACACCTGCTGTAAGTTGTATATTTTTTCTTCTGTAATCTCTTTATAAACCTAAAGTGCTGATTCTGAAGTCTGCCTACTGCATAGTTCTTGACCCATAGCCAAGGGACCTCATTTGTATCACCATATTTGATAAATCTATTAATGAGATATGCATCTAGCTTTTGTGGTAATTTTTTCCACTAATACCATTTCAGCCATGATGAAAAAGAGGAGTAAGGAACATCCACATGTGGATGCATGCTATCACTTGACTGGTATTATAGATGATATCTAATCCTATACCTAAGTGTCTAATTCACATTATCTGCCCTGCTCTACTATAAAATAGATGGGCTAAAACCTAGGGAATGAAAAGTTAATCTATCGTCTATTTTCCTTTCATATATGGTATTAGAGACAACAAACTATTTTCCTTTCATATATGGTATTAAAGACAGCAAAAACCATAGAGAGAAAAAAAGAAGAAACCTTGGAGAGTACTCTTGTGTGGAGAGAAGGTGTCAGGGAAGAGATCGAGTTTACTCAAATAGGCTTGAAAACTGTCTTGACGAAACTCTTCCAAAGAAGAAGATTGACAACCCTAGATGAGCTGGGTTATTTTTTGTTTGGATTTTTTAATTTTGATCAGAAGTTGTTTGGGGAATTTTATTTTGATACTGATTGGATAGACTTGCTATCAATTTGTCTAGGAATTCCATTCTTATTCTAATTAGGCAGACTCAGTCTGTTTGAAGAAATCTCATAGGACGGGAACTTGGAAGAAGCTTGAAGATCAATTTACAATGTCTACCTTATATGGGATTACGATTGAAACTATTTGAAATAAGTTGAAACATCAATGTTCTAACTTGAGGGTGAGTGTTAAAGATTAAATATTATTAGTCTATGTGTCCTGTATGGGAACATTGTATGTTGGAATAATTTTGGTATTCTATTTTGGAATATTAGTATTAGTCTGTATTGTCCTCATGTTATAAATAGAGGGGCTAAAATCTAGTTAATGAGAAGTCATTCTACTTTCTATTTTCCTCTTCTACAACTGAAAAGTGGGTATAAAAGTTTGTAAAGGTCAATGCTTTGCATGTGTATATCTGTTGAACATGCAAGATGAGTCCTTCAGCGTTGTTTTTGTTGCTATATTCCTTTTTTTGTGCACTCTGATTTACTATTTTAATTATTGTTTTCCCAATTTAAAAGCTCTAACTTTTGTGATGCAATTATGACTTCCCATATGACTCATAATTCATTTGCAGATTCCCGAAACAGAAACTTTGTTGCAGGATATACTTAAGTGTCTAACTAAAGTTGTGAATTCTGAAACTGCAACATTGGCCTCTGTTGCCATGCAAGCTCTAGGCCATATTGGACTGCGCATAAGTTTACCTCCACTGGTAACTGATTTTTGTTCAGGTGATGGTAATAGATTCAGGAATTGAACTTCAGAAGTTTGTAGTTCCAGTAAATGTTCAACTAATTAATGATATTTCATTCTAATACTGCAGTTCACGTACTGGAGCACTTACATGAGAAGTTGACGAAGTTACTCATGGGGGATGATACCAAAGCAATTCAGAGAATTGTCATCTCCCTTGGGCATATTTCTGTCAAGGAAAATTCATCTTCTTATCTGGATACAGTCCTTGACTTAGTTTTCAGTCTCTCAAGATCAAAGGTGTACAGAAAAAGTACCGCTTTTTTATTCTGTAATCTAGTCTGCTAGTTTGGTTAAGTCTTGTAAATCCTTTTGGAGATTTGATTAGGTTACCAACTACATATATATTTTGACACATCTAATCCTTTTGGCTCTGGGTTTAATAGGTTGAGGACGTCCTATTTGCTGGTGGAGAGGCTCTAGCATTTCTGTGGGGTGGTGTTCCCGTGACTGCTGATGTGATCCTCAAAACTAACTATTCTTCTCTCACCATGATTTCAAACTTTCTTCTTGGAGATGTGAACTTATCGTTGTCAAAACACAGCATGGGTGGGGACTGTGAAGCTAATGAAGATTACCATGCTGCTGTTAGAGAGGCAATAACTAGAAAGCTTTTTGATGCTCTTTTATATAGCAGCAGGAAAGAAGAGCGATGTGCTGGAACTGTTTGGCTGCTATCACTAACAATGTATTGTGGTCGTCACAGGACCATTCAGCAAAAGCTTCCTGAAATTCAGGTTTGTCATGATTAAAGAAGGCTTATACTGTTGTACTTCATCCTCATCAGAACTTTTTAATGCCCGTTAACTCTACCACAGGCTTACTTGAACTGAGTTGCATATCCTTGTGATAAGATATGCTTACTGTGGGCTCCATTTTCTACTTGGTGTAGAATCACATATTTCATAATCAACTGAAGTTACTTTATACACCTGAAAATTAGGAAATATCCTTTACTCATTTGGGATTTAATTCCCAACCAGATAATGAAGCTGGAAGCAGCTTTTTTCATACAAACGAAGCTGGATATTCCAATTTTAACACATCTCAGTGCTCTAAGCATACTCTTTTCTTTCTACAAGGTCACAATCCTTTTGACATGTCAGTTGACAAGCTAATAAGTTATTATGTACTTATGGAACTCATGTTGTTTAAATCTCTTATCATTTTCTACAATGTTGTTTGCATTCATGTCACTCACCTCTTTGAAGTTTCCAAATGAATACAGGAAGCTTTCTCTCATTTACTTGGGGACCAGAATGAACTCACACAAGAGTTAGCATCGCAGGGAATGAGTATTGTCTATGAGCTTGGTGATGCATCAATGAAGACATATTTGGTGGAGGCTCTTGCAGCCACTTTGACCGGTTCAGGAAAAAAGAAAAGAGCTATTAAGGTAAAGGCATTTTATATTATGTCTTCTATCGTGATGCTTCTAATCTGTAGACATTTTGAGAATCAAATGCTGAAATTTTTGCAGCTGATGGAAGACTCAGAAGTTTTCCAAGAGGGGGCTATCGGTGGAAGTCCTAGTGGAGGGAAACTGACAACTTATAAAGAACTATGCAGTTTAGCTAATGAGATGGGTCAACCAGATCTAATTTACAAGTTCATGGATCTGGCTAATCATCAGGCATCACTAAATAATAGGAGAGGTGCTGCTTTTGGATTTTCAAAGATAGCCAAACAAGCTGGGGATGCCCTTCAACCGTATCTGACATTGTTGATTCCACGGTTGGTGAGGTACCAATATGATCCAGATAAGAATGTACAGGTAAACTCCTTGGTCGAAGGGTGTATGCTCTTGTTTAGGTGCTTTTCTTGTATTGATGAATGCATGCTTTTGTAGCGTTAACTTTCTTGGATATTATGGCTATTTGTAAGCTTGTTGAATAATATGGCAGAAACCTGGTTTGCCCCTTTCTCACGACTCTTTTCTGCTTAATACTTACAGGATGCGATGGCACATATATGGAAGTCACTAGTGGCAGAACCTAAGATAATGGTTGATCAACACTTGGATCTAATTATTGATGACCTAATAATGCAATGTGGATCTAGGCTTTGGCGTTCGCGTGAGGCTTCAAGTCTTGCACTTGCAGATATTATTCAGGGGCGAAGATTTAGTCAGGTGCTCTCCTTGGCTCTTAACTTTATCTTATTTGGTTGAGATATTGCAAACTTTCCATAGATGTTATAGGTTTACTATTATGAATTTCTCAACCACCAATTTGTAAAAGAGTTCTGGTACAAGACAGTTGGATCATGGTATCTCAACAACGGTATACTCCTATTTATTCAGATAATGAAATTTTTTATGATCTAATCTTGATCGTGACAAAAAAAATGCTTAAAAGTTTCAGGGTTTGGTTTCTTCATATGGTACTATTCACCTTTATCTCTAGCTCAATTCATCTGACCTTATTACTTTATAATTAAAAGCTTAAAATTTTCAGGGTTTGGTTTCTTCTTTTACCACCTTTTATATGTTCTCTTTCAGCATCACTGTATTTAGTATATGAAGAAAGATAATGAAAAGCAAGTTGCAGGAGCATTTTTAAATAGATCTGTTGGCATCTTTATCAGTGGCATGTTAATGGAATGTGCTGTTTTCCAATGGTGAACAGTATTCCATTCTTGCTCTTCCTTTATTCTTAACAATTCTTCATTTTTTTATACGATGAGTTGGACACTTATCATACCTCATGGACATAGCACCGATGATTCTATGAGTAACATGTCTGGAGGGTTCTTATTAAAATTGTTATTGGTCTTCCTTTTGCATGTTTAGCATATTCAAACCTCCACATCCATAACCTCTTGAAAAGCTCGTCTTTTGTTTTACCCCCAACATTTTCTTTAAAATCTTCTTCTCCCATTATGTTTTTATTATAATGTATTTATTCTCTATAGGTTGGAAAACATTTAAAGAAAATCTGGACAGCAGTTTTCCGTGCCATGGATGACATAAAAGAAACTGTTCGAAATGCTGGAGACAAGTTATGCCGTGTTGTGACTTCATTAACAATAAGGCTATGCGATATCTCACTTACTGAAGTATCTGACGCAAGCAAAGCAATGGAGATGGTTCTGCCGTTATTGCTTGCAGAAGGCATATTAAGTAAAGTTGACAGTGTACGCAAGGCTTCTATTGGAGTTGTCATGAAGCTTGCAAAGGTAGGGCCTACTTCTCTATGTTACTGTGATGAACACTTGTTAGGTCTCATGGTGAAGTATCCTTTGGGGGATATTTCCTATTATGCACCCACCCATCCATGCTATTTATGAGGAAGCACATCATACAAGGGCCTCTAAAAGGAAAAGCTTGATCTTTCCCGTTCTATTTCTTTAAACCAATTGGATTACCTGGCATGGAAAATGCTTTGTCTGCTCACTTTTTTTCTTTTTTTGGAATTTATCTGCTCACCTTTTTTACACATTTGTCTGTTGAGAAGATGCAAGTAACATGTATCCCAAAACAAAGACCTCTGCATGAACTCCAAAAGAAGTAATTTGTCTGCATTCATTAGTTAGAGATTTTGATGGAGACTATGAAAAATAAATAGAATAGAGTTTCTGAGGATTGATCTTGCTTTTATGTGTTGAGGACCAGGGCTGTCAAATGGTTGACAAGCCTGTTGGCAGCATTTTGAAATCCAGTTGTGTATCAGAGATAAATCTATCAAAACAATACCTGGTGAAATTTTTTTAAACTTTTATCAAAGAAAATAAAAGAAGAAAGAAAAATTGACTGGAAAACTTGTGTTGCATTTATGATTTCTGCTTTGTTTTCGTATTTTAGCTAGTTAATGTTATACAATCTGAAAAGTTTACTGCATAAAGGAAACCAAATCACTTGGGTTGTGTCATTATCATCTCCTTCCGTCTTTCTAACAGGTTTTTTACATCAGGGTGCAGGCATAGCACTACGACCACATTTATCTGATTTAGTCTGTTGCATGTTGGAAAGTTTGTCAAGCCTTGAAGACCAAGGGCTAAATTATGTTGAGGTTTGTGCAAATTGAGCGTTTTAGAGTAAGCTTTATCTGCTGATGTATGTAGAAGTTAAACTGTTTACCTTTTGTCGTCTAGATGCATGCAGGAAGTGTTGGAATACAGAAAGAAAAGCTTGAGAATTTGCGGGTTTCAATTGCAAAAAGCTCTCCCATGTGGGAAACTCTTGACCTATGCATAAATGTTGTGAACAGTGAAACATTAGATCTCTTGGTTCCTCGTCTTTCTCATTTGATTCGATCAGGAGTTGGCCTCAACACTAGGTGTGTGGATATGATATGTTTGCAATGGATTTATACTTCCATGAATAAAATTCTACATCTCTTAGTAAGAGATTATTTGATCCTGAGTTCCTTTGTTTGAACTTTGCATTGCTTGAAGGAAAACTACTATTCAGTAAGCACCTCTCTGTCAACCGATAACCTGTCACCTTTTTCATGAAGAACAATTTTTAACCTGCCCCAATTTTGTGAGGCAACTGGAAACTGTTAGCTTCGTGACATTTCTATTATATTCAAGGGCATGCATGAGCATTTTAATGACCTTGATTCTTTGAAGTCCCAATTAAGTTGGTGGATACTGACGTTGGGCATCATGTTTTTCTGTTGTAGGGTTGGCGTTGCAAGCTTTGTCAGCTTGTTGGTTCAAAAAGTTTGTGCAGATATAAAACCATATGCCAGCATGCTGTTGAGGTTGTTATTTCCAGTAGTGAGAAATGAAAAAAGCACTCTCGCAAAACGTGCCTATGCAAGTGCTTGTGCTACGATTTTGAAGTATGCAGGTCCCTCCCTCGCCCAAAAGTTGATTGAAGATACTGCAGCTTTGCATGCGGGGGAAAGGAACGAGCAGATTTCTTGTGCAATTCTTTTGAAAAGCTATTCATCCATGGCACCTGATGTTTTGAGTGGATACCTTGCCGTAATTGTTCCTGTTATATATCTTTCAAGGTCTGAACCAAATACATGCTTCTAATCAATCATGCGATTTCTTTTTGTCGTCGTCCTTCCTTATATCTGTCCTTTACACATTTACGGTTTCCTAGAACGCATCTAGCTAATGGTAGGTTTGATTTTATTGTTCTGTTGTTCAAGTAAGGGTTTACGTATCTTTGCTGTTTAATTTACCTACTGAAGTGTCTTGAGGATGGACAATTTGAGAGTGGTAAATCAGCCCTCAATTTCTTGAGGTTGAGTATTATGTCATGTTAGCTCTATTACCTAACAGTGCAAGTGAGGTGAAGGTGAATTTTTATGTCAGGCTAATTCTGGGTCTTTTATAAGTGGAGAGTGTAGGATTTTTGAGGAAAACTTTATTTTCTCTCTTTTTTATTTATGATAGAATACATTGAATTTATAGGATATTTTGTACCCTTGGCAAAGACTAATAAAAACAGAAATAATCTAAATATAGTAACTAAAATATACACTACCTTATTTCTAAGGATCCTTAACCCCAATTTAGGGATTCGGGTCCTTTATTCAAAAATAGAAACAAGTAGAAATTAGGAAAGGAAATCAAACTAAATCTTTTATTTTCTAACAGAGAGTATACAATCTAACTCATGATGGTTATAACTAAAACTCTTGTCTGTCAGTTGAAGTGTTCTTGAGAAACAAATAGTTGATTCTTGATCTTTCCTATTAGAATATTATATGATTTGATCTTAGGCCTCACCAAATAGCTCAAACATTTGGCTTGAATTGTTTCTGACATGTTATTGGAGTTTTGTGTGACCAAGAAGTCTTAAGTTATGCTACCATTCGGTGAATTTGTAAATTGTTGAGTTTCTCTACATTTTGTGTGAGGGAGCGTGTGAATAATGTATGATCCATTATTGATACTCACCCTGTAATCCATTCTGGATTTTCACTTAGCAGTTTAATCTTCTGGCTTGAATCATATTTTGACAGTTCCCACATAATCACTGATTTTTCAACGACTATTATTATGTCAGAAAGGACAATCTAAGAGCTTTATAAACAACTTGATAATGCATTCTGGAGATATTGATTATCCGACTATTTTCCTTTAATTGTATGTTAAATTATGCAGATTTGAGGATGATAAGCATGTTTCTAGCCAATTTGAGGAATTATGGGAAGAGACCACAAGTGGTGAACGAATAACTGTTCAATTGTATTTGGCAGAAATCATTTCTTTAATATGTGCGGGCCTGACATCATCATCCTGGGCAAGTAAAAGAAAGGTAAACTGTGTCTTCTTGGCCTTCTTCTTTGCTATCTTGATTTTTATGGACTGCAATTACCCTTTTCATCTTCCTTGTATTTCCAAGTAATGAGTTTGGACACTTTGCTTGTTAAACATTCAGTCAGCCCAGGCAATCTGTAAGCTTAGCGATGTTTTGGGGGAGTCATTGTCGACTTATCAGAATATTCTGCTTGATTATCTCCTGAAAGAATTGCCTGGTCGTGTATGGGAGGTAGGAAATTGAGATTTTCAACTGCAAGTTATTATTTAAGTCATTTAACATAGAGTACAGTTAGCTTGACTTTCCAAATTGATCTATATTTAATTTCAATTACCAGAATATCTATTGCATCTGCTAATGTTTTTCAATCTTAAAGGGAAAGGAGGCTGTCTTATATGCAATTGGTTCACTTTCTACATCTTGTCATAAAGCAATATCCTCTGAAAATCCTACCGCTCCTGGTGACATTTTGAATATAGTTATTTCAGCATGCTCAAAAAAGGTGAAGAAGTACCGTGAAGCGGCTTTCTCTTCTCTTGATCAGGTAGTCTGCAAATTGCTCTTCCAAATTATTCTCGCTTTATATAACATTGATTAACATCTTGGATCACTGCTCGCTTCATATCTATTTGTTGGATGAGCATTTATACTGATTTTGACTGCTTAAGAGAATACGTGCATAGGACTAACCTTTTTGCAGTGGAATAAATTAATGTCTTTCACTACAGGTGGTCATATCATAATTTCCAGAAAATGAAAATAATTTTCAATAATTCCCCTTAATGAATTTATTACCTCACTGTAGACGGGGCTAAAAGAAAATGAAGATACAAGTTACTACTGCTGATCTCCTTTCCATCTTAATTGTCTCCACAATATTGTATTTGGACAAGAATTGTTGCACTACTTTTACATCTCAAAATATTGTGAAGGGATCCAATGGCTTCAGTTATTTCCATCTGGACACCCCTTTCCATTAGTCTTCTACTCCTCCATTTCTTTTTCTTTGATGTTATCCTATATCCTCCTTCCCCATATTTGAACCCCAACTCTGAGGTCTGGGGTTGGGGAAGCCTACCATTGTGGTCCATCTCTTGAGTCATAGGCTTGTCTAAGTTATTGACGATAGTTTTTGCACTCTCTCTTCTACTGTAGTATTGTTTGTGATTGATGCACTTTCCCCTACAGTTTAACTTGAGATTCAACTTCCCTAGTTCTAATTTCCAGATACAGCCGTCATATTTCACTCATTTTGAATTTTTGGCAGGTTATAAAAGCTTTCGGCGATCCTGAATTTTTTAAGGTTACTTTTCCAGTGTTATATGACGTGTGTAAATCAGCAGCTGCCAAAAAACATGGACTTGCACCCATGTCAATTGATGAGGTTAAAGCAGGTAAAAAATATAACTATTACTAGGAACCCGTCTTCTTGTTTTTGCTTATGTATCTTATCAGATTACCTAAGTTATGCTGAGTAACAAATGTGGATCTAAACCATGAACTAAAATTTAAAATATCTAGTAGGTCTAGAGCCTCTGATTACTGCTAATGCTATTAAAATATTTTCCTTGCAACTGTGATTCATGATTCACTAGGTTTAGATGTTAACTTGTTTTTCTTCATCTTAAGGTAGATCACCTAGGCTGGGGTGGGGAGGTAGTATTGAACCAGGACTTCACTAGTCCTGGATGGGTGAGTGTACCAACTTAACCCCACTTCTAGATATGATTTTTATTCTAAAACCGCAAATTCATTATCTGGATGTACTACATGTAATTTGTCCGGGAAGGCCTAACAGCTCTCCCCTTAATCTGTTAACAAACGTTGTTCTTGGAGATTGGGGGTCTCTATGCTGGTGGCGCATATGTTTGGTTTTTTGGGATAATGGAGTGAATGGCACGACATTACTTTGTTTTGCATTGTGCTGTTACTTCTGAAAGATTGTTCTACTGATATGATACACTTCAGTTTGTATTTGGTATCACCAATCGATTAAATACACACTAGGCAACTTTTTCATAGAAAAAATGTCTATAGGATTATACACATAGATATATTTGTACTTTGACTTTATACTGCCTAGAAAATACTGACTAAAACATTTCCAAACTTTGACCTTTCTGAGGCTTTCCTAGGAAATTTATAATTCCCTGTAATTTAATTTTGTTACTATTCCAAAGATAAGTTTCGTGTTGAAGGTGCATCTTTTTAGCCTTAACATAGATTATCTTTTCATGCAGTGTCAGATGATATTGATGACACTTCTGTTCCACTTGAGAAAGTTTTATGTTGCGTGGTGTCTTGTATCCATGTGGCAAGGGTAGATGATATTCTTGAACAGAAAAACAACTTGATGTTCATGTTCAGCATTTCTCTCTCGGCTGGTTTTCAGTGGACAGGTATTTTACTTGATAAGTACTGTTCTGGTTATTTGTTGTAATTTTTCTTACCTGTATCTGTAAAACTGTTATGTGCAGTTAAGCTGTCAATATTTTCATTAATCAAAGAACTTTGCTCAAGAATTCAGAACACCTTCAACAACAGTGATGAGATCCCTCTAGGAAGCAGCTTAAATTCTTTAATTCTGGAGGTAACCATACTACATTCTTGAATCTACTGACGTAGCTGAACTGCTGGATGGACTCTGAGGCTAATTGCTCTCTTTATATACAGTTGTTTCAGTCTCTGTCTCCTAAGATAGTTGAATGCTTAAACACAATAAAGATTGCCCAGGTATGTGTTCTTGTTTAACTGTGTATTTAATGAACTTTTTGATAAAATATGAATCTTTGAAGAACTATTATCCAATTGATTTGCCTTTTTTGGGACTTGTTTCCTTCATGTACATGGAATTTTAAAAGAAATAGGTTATATTATTTAGTGAAACCGGGAATTGTTGGCTTTTTCCGTTGAGGGTAACAAGTCATTATTGCAGTTTGCGAGTGTTTTTCTTTTTCTTTTTGAAAATTAGAGAGTTTGCGAGTGTTTTTTACTATTATTATGTTTAAAAAAATGGTCTGTTGTAGTCCCCATTAAATAAAATTGGATAACTGAATATAGACAAGTGGGTATCGTTGCATGCCAAGCAATTATGTACAAAATAATCATAAATTGTGAAAATACAAACAATGCTGTACATAGTATTCACAAATTGTGAAAAAATGTATTTATGAGCTACTACTCACCCTTTGGTCAAATATAGGTTCATATTACTGCTTCAGAATGCCTTCTTGAAATCACCAGGCTGACGAAACACCTGGAATCAGTGGAGTGGAATAATACAGGTTTCAAGGAAGAACTTCTTCACCAGTATGAAGTAGAGAAAAGCGAGGAAGCAAAATCGTACTTGAGAAAATGCATCGATTCCTTGGAAGATAAGTAAACGTTCAAGCTGACTCGAATATGCAATGAAGCTGACACTACCCGGATTCATATGATAAGAATATGACAAAGAAATGCATCTGAAAAGCATTGCTGCCACACGATGGATCCTTCTGTAACATCTGACACGAATGAAATATTATGCATCTGAAGTTCTTTACTGTCATATGTATGTATATTCACTGAAGCAGCTTTCTTCAGGTGCATTAGAAGCTTTGTTCAGCCTAGCAATTATTGGCGGGTTCTCAGGAATGGTGTTTGGTCATTTATAAGCGGTTTGGAGATGTAAGGAAGTGGGAAATCCTAATCTTAACAGCATACCCTGACCCCGACTTCAATCATATTGTAAAGTCGGTAACACTAATTCCGGCTGTATTGTTTTACTGATTATTTTTAATTGACATTGCATTTTATAAATGGATGTCTTGTCCGTGTAATGTTTATGTGACTAAGTGCAGAATGGAAACTTTATTTAGTTAAAAGTAGATTTAAATCTGAATAGATTTCGACTTAGACTTGAATTAATTAAAAAAAAGTTCTAGTCATGGCCTATCTTTGTTGGGAAGTCTATACAAAGAAAAATGTATTTAAAGAGTTAACAATAAATTACGTAATTTTTAGAATTTATTTTATTTTAAAATTATAATTTATTATTTTGGTATAAATACTTTTATTATTTTTCCTTAAAATTTTAAAAAAGTGTTGTTAAAAGCACGCTACACATTTTTTTATAGTTTAATTGGTCTTTTAAAAAAATCATAATTTATATACATATGTTATCAATTGTTTTGGAAAATTTTAATAAGACTAACACAATATGATTAAAAGTATGTAATTGTGTTTATTAATAAAATATAAACAAATTTTAAAATTTTAAACTATAAAAGATTTGCTAAAGACTGTTGTAAAAATAAAACGATATAATAAACGTAAAAGTAACATTGAAACGACGTCGATGTTGTAATTGGATATTTTGGAATGGACCCTAACATTATTCTGAATTCTTGACGGTTTCACTTCAGCCGTTTAGAAATTGGAAACACAAAAACTGTATTCCGAGCTCCCAAACCCTAATTTGAGCTCTCCCTCCCCGAGGTACTCTCTCTGTGAATTCTACGTATACTCTACTTTTATCCTTCTCTCTCTAAAGCTTGGTGACTGCTGCTTTTCAGTCTCACCTTCGATTTTATATCTCGAAACGTCACTGCAATAGCCTCTTGTGTTGTAATGGCTTTGATTTTGTGCTTTTCACTCACTTTTGATTCTATGCGTCATGTTTGGGGATGCTTCTTGAATAGCTTCTTGTGTTGTCCTAAACGAATGTAAATTTTTTTTTTTTGAAAGTTCCAAACGAATGTAAATGTTACTTATGCAGAAAGATGAAACTGATGTTTGCGGTTTCTTTGTTTTCGCGGATGGTTTATCGAGATTGAGCTGGGTAATACATGTAAAGTTCTTTTCTTTAAAGGATCAGGTATGGTGTCTGTTGTTTTGGGTCGGGTTTTAGCTTATTGTGTGCTTCAGATACTTGAACCATAATTTATTTTGAGCCAAACTGTTAACTATAGCTGAGAATTGAGACAAAAAAAAAATACACTAATTTCTTGTTTACCTGAAGCGACCAGAGGTAGGGAAAAAAAAATGAAGAAGAGGAATCAAAATCGAAGAAGCGATGATGCGGATAGCAAGAAGAGGAATGATAATCGAAGAAGCGATGACGCGGATAACAAGAAGAGGAGTCAAAATCGAGGAAGCGATGACGTGGATAGTAAGGACCGCCCACGCTGGAATTTTAAGAGTATTATGGAAGACATTTCTCTTATAGGTACTTCTGGCCGTTCCTGTTTTTCTTCTTCTATTCTGATGTTTAATGGTTTTCTTTACACGTTTGATGTTGAAGTTGGCTATTTCTCTTCGTCCTTAAATCTTTCTGGGATTAAGTTTTGGTCTTATCTTTCTACTTAGGTTTTCTATAGTGAATCTTGACATAACCCTCCGTTTAGATTTTATGTCAGTTACCGTATCCACTTATAATTGGAATCTGCCAACTCAGTGATTAATAATCATTTGGTGCTTTACGAAAAATACAGTTTCAGACAGAAGATATTTCTGGTTGTTTCATTAGCTAAATTTGTATTCGGGATTGTGTGCGTCTTGAATATCATATAGTGTGTATGCTGTCAAATGAAGCTTGAAAGTAAGGACTTTGTTTTTTGTTTAATTTCCAATTGTTGTTTATTTGTTGAAGTACTGTTTGTGTTTAATGTCCAATTGGTTTCACTTAATAATCGAGCAGTTATTTTATGCTTTTGTTCACTTTGGTAATGTGACCTTTTAGGTGCGTCACATTTGACATGGAAGGAGAGGAAGGAGTTGGAGAACCGGAAGGTAGTTTCTCTTGGTGGAAAGGTAAGAAATCTGCATTTCCTGGTCTGATTAATGTAATATTTTGAGAGAAGAATTATGTCATACCCTATAGAATATGCTGAATGATATCTGTGATTTTACTGTACATAGCCTCCTAAGAAGCAGAGACTACCTTTAAGTGTAGCACGTGTGCAAATGAAAAAACAAAAGGAACAAGAAAAGAAAATGGTTGAAGAGGTAATTATTTCCTTTGATACATGCTATAAACTTTAATCTCCTCTAGCGGTGAAGACTTTGACTAACTTCCACATTTTTAGAGTTTGATTCTAGGGCGATTTGGAGGTAAGGGTGGTGGTACTAGGAAATCATGGGAGAAGCGTAAGCCTGAGGACATGGTGTTGAGGTCAACAGAAGGTCATTTCAGGCATGGGGTGCTCGATGTTAAACATTTGTTAAGCCCAGCACCCTCAAGAGGGAATGACATTGACACACCTATGGTAGGTCAAGGAAAGAAGAGCAAGAAGAAGGGAAGTAGAAAGAGTAAAGGTAAAAAGAAAGGTGGCGGCAGGAGTCGCCGGTAAGCAGGAGGAAAGGAATTTAACAAGAGATATTAACGGAAACTTTTGCTTGACTAAAGCAGCAATACGGGTCCCTTGATTTATAACCTAAAGGATACTGTGAGCTATCACTGTGCATGGATGAGTTCTCGTAAAATACATGGCAAAGTGTGCTGGATAGATGAAGATTAAAACAAAGAAAAAGCATGAATAGGAACAAAGGCATAGATATTCTTTTGTTGTTAATGGTTTCCTACTTCTTTGGAAGTATATTTTCCCGCGCCTGTGTGGCGTTTTTGTTCACTTTCCCCTTTTGATAGTCCATTGATTACATGTTAGATTGGAATGCTGTTTTAACATGGGATGATATTGTTCTTCACCCTGCATTGAAATAGTTGTAAGACTAATCCTTTTTAGCTTTAATTTTTCTGCTTTAATGATATATATTGATTGACTACCATATAAAGGAAGATTAGCTTTTAGTTTTGAATCTTGGTACCTAATGCCACCCTTTTCAACATGTCGAAAAATGAGATGAAGAAAGAATCAGTTTTGTTCTGGTTAAAAGATCTTGTTTAACTCAGAAAGCAACATTAACTGGTACCCTTCAAATTGTTAATTATATAAAACGAAAGGACATAGAGGCATAGAGCAGTTAAGGAGTCCCGACCATTTATCTAATTCACCATCGAAGAGGGCATCGTTTATCAGCATTGATTGAAAACCGAGGAGAAGTTTCATTCAAAAGACTTCAGCTTGGCTTTAACAACGGAATGGCTACAGCAAAATATTGGAGATAAACCAAACATTTAGTAGGTTAAGTGTCCTTACAGAATTCAAGTTTTTAATAGAATATATTATGAGGAAATTTATGTCTTTTTAGTTAGTTTATAAAGTTTTATGAATGGCTCAACTGTTAAATTACTTATTTGGTAATTGATCTCGCATGTACGAATGATGCAGGTCGTCTGATGATGGTAAGTTTCATGTATTTATGTTGGTTGCTAAATGAAACAATGAGAAGGTTTGATAGATTTTATGCAGAAATTTCGCTCTTCTAGGACCGTTATAGTTACGGTCGTTGTTCTGTTCACCAGGACTTCGGCCGTTGGCTATCCTGTCATCAATTTACCAACTTCCTTGACCTTTTGGTACAGAGCAAACGTCAGCCCTCATACATGATCTGATGACTTTGCGGAGACCTGAATTTATATTTAAGAAATTGTTTAGAAAAAGACTTTTTAGACTTTAGTTTAAAAAATAACGATGAAATATAGTATGAAAGTAAAATATAGACTAATCAAATATTATTTACATGATAATCATTTTTAAATTTTAACTAAACTAATAGTTTGTTATAATTACTTTAAATTATTAATTTAAATCCAATTAATTTTTTAAGATTTCTCATATTACAGGAGAAATATATATTTTTTACCCTTCAGCATCTATGATGAGTCCCTAGAACCCATTTGATCAATTTGGCCTAAGATTAGGTGCATCTTGTATAAAAGAAAAATTCAGAAGCATACTAACTGCTACAATCCCATCTTTACACTCTTTTGTTGTTATCATTAAGCCACGCTGAACTACGCAACAATTCAAGTAATTGAACAGCTTAAACTTGAAGTAAATATGTATGTCATCCATAAGTTTTGCCTTTGAGAATATGTCCATTATGTTTTGCAATTTTTTTATTGAAATTAACAAATTGATTTCTTTTTATATTTATCATATTGATGACATGATCATTAATTTTCTATTTAAGTTAATTATGAAAATTTCTTAGCACAGAAAAGATGTATATATCAAATTAAGAGAAAAAATTAATTATATTTGATTTATAGCTTTATGTCAATATTTTGTGAATTATAAGTGTTACAAAACCTCTTTTCTAGTTAAGGATAAGTTTGTATATTATTGAACTTCTTTAAACATGCGTATCAACTAAATTTTTACTGAATTCTTAGAAGCATGCAAGCTGCTTCTATGGCGGTCTTGAATGTCTGACTCTTGACATTGTAAGCATCCCAAATCTGATGATACAAGTTGATTACCTTTTTTAACTTAAGTAGATGCGAGACAATATTTGAAACAAAGCATCATGTGATAATCAGAACAATCTTTAGGAAAATGAAATAAAAGAACATGAAGAAGAGGTGACAATGGAGAGGATCCGTGACCAATCTAAATAAACTTGAGATCAGCAGTGTGACCTTACTGTAAAAACAAAATCCTCTTATACCAAAAAGGAGACGTGAAGCAAAATTAACATACCTTCCTCTTTCATATCACTAATTTCACTAGTGTTACCATCTATGCCAGTCCACGCATTTTCGCCATTGGCATGCTGTAAGAAAATTTTGAGATTTACAAAACGTAAACCCATTAACTGATTCTGATAAGAATAATACAAGTATAGAAGAAGTTGTACCTTTCCTTATAGAGCAGTCATGGTTCTAATCACATTAACACCACAATTTTGGGCCAGAGTTCGTGGTATAGCTTCAAAAGCAATAGCTGCAGCTTCGTATGGCCACTGCATTATTCTATTAATAATAAAACAAGTCCATCTATCCAAATCTCAGTCACACACGAAAAGAGAAGCTCAGCCCAATGATTTGTTTTCGTCCTAGTTGATCCTATTAACCTTGGAAGTATATTGACCATATAAAAGTTGAAGGTTAAAGAGGGATCCGGTGACACATGAGAAGATCGGATCACCTTTTCTATTCCTTCAATGGATGAACTCTTTTGCTTTTGTCTAGCAGATATTGTTAACTCTGTGGCACCCCCACCAGGAACAAATTTTGGATTCTTAATTATGTTTCTGGCAATGGACATTACATCCTGAGAAAACATGAGTTTAAAACGATCTAGGCACAAAGAACTTGGAATTTTTATAGTTTTGGCTTTAGCTTTAGCTTACCTGTAAGATTCTTTCAACTTCATTCAGGATATCCTTACTAGCACTCCATAATAGAACTGTACAAGCCTTAGGATCTTTGCAATCAATAACAAAAGCGAAGAACCCATCCCCAATTTTCCTGACCTTAAATAGACCAGCACCTGTACCAACATCAGATTCTTGCAATTCATCAGGTCTGTTCACAATTACAACTCCACGAGCCTTTGCAATTCTTTTATTGTTGGTCTTCCTCAACCTTCTGATAGCACTGACACCGACCTTGCTTAAATAATGGCATGCCAAATCACTAAGCCCTTTTTCTCCTCGTTATCATCATCATCATACTTTCGAAGTCCTGTAATAAAGTAGGGTCTAGAGAGGCTTGATTGTAACGTTCCAAATTAGGGGTTAGAAGACATGAGTACAAATTACGAAATTGGCATGCAGTTATGACATTTTCCGGGTACATTGGTCTAATGAACTTCGGAGTGATTCGGACAATATTAAGATATTGTTTTTATATTTATAGTATTTTTT
>JANKOE010000008.1:7310103-7322473 GCA_026284465.1 Erythroxylum citrifolium
TTGGAGGTTGTCATGAGTCTCGCGTCAATTCACACTTCGCAGATGAATGCCGTGCATGTCATGTACGATCTCGCCGCCCGTCCGGAGTACATCAAGGAGCTACGTGACGAGATTCAACAGGTCATCAGCGAGGAAGGAAACTGGATGACGTGGAAGAAATCCGCGTTCTCAAAGCTCCGTAAGCTCGACTCGTTCATGCGCGAGTCGCAGCGCCTCAATCCGCCCACTTTGCTCTCGATGCACCGAGTGATGATGCAACAGCACACTCTGAGCGACGGATACGTTTTGAAGAGGGGGGCCCACATCGCTATGGCGGTGAATGCGATCCAGAACGGTGTCACGCCTGAAGCCGATACCTTCGACGGCCTGCGCTATCACAGACTCCGCGAGCGTCCCGGCGAAGGCCATCTCCACCAATTTTCCACGACCGAGCAGAACGTGCTGAATTTTGGACACGGCAAGAACGCATGGTACATTATCAATTATTATAACTAATGTATATTAAATCAGCAATATAATATATTGTAAGATTAATTATACGACAAGTAATTCTAATTTGTAGAAAATGCTGAATATAGTTAAGTTTACTATATATATATATATATTATGATATAACTCTAATGAAATATTAACTAAATAACAACTTATATTTAAACATAAATTTAATTTAAATAAAAAGAACAAAATTTAAAATAAAACTTCTTATTTTTCACATATATTCGTATCATACATAATAAAATATTATTTTATCAAATTTTCTCGTAAAACTCTGAATTTTTTTTAAAGTAAATTAATAAAAATTACTTAAGTAAAGTGTTACCTATTAAAACTAATCTTACTCTTATTCATTCAGGAAATAATTATTAAACATCAAATGTTTAATTTTAAGTAATAACATTAGTTTTAATTAAAATAAATACAAATAAATATATATATTGTTTTATAAGTAAAATTTTACAAAATTTAAATTTAATTTTCTTATTTTTAATGAATATATTTAATATTTATATATATCATATAAAAATTAATTAATTATTGCATCCTGAGTTTTTAAATTTATAAATATTATCAATAATAAAAATTATTTTTAATTGAAAATCAAAACCTAAAGTGTAACTAACTATTGTGATTTGATTGAAACAATTGATGGTATATAAAAAAGTATGTGTGAAATGATTTATGGTATACAATTTTAATTAAGTTAGTCAAGAAATGTCCATAATCTAATATTATTTGCTGAATTTAAAAATAAGATAACATCATATAAATAAATAATTGATATTATCTTTATTACATGTAAAGTCCAAACTCCTCATTCTTGAAGAAAAAAAAAGTAAAAAGTAATGCAAAATATTTTAAAAACTGAGCGGCACCGATAACAACTGACCAACTCCCAACAGAACAGATGGCTACCTACCTACCACCACCTCCTACCCTCCCAATGCCGTCTGTCTGATTCTTTCAACATTAGTTATCAAATCAATGTCATGTGCTATTTTCTTATGACAATAATAATATCCACACACTCAAAAACACGGCATGGATCGTCTGTTGTTTTTATTCAGTTCTTACTTTGTCCGTTTTGATCTGAGCCGTTGGTTGTGTAACCTGGTGGTTGCGTGAATGGTAAGGATTTCATAGCACAGAATCGCATTAGTTAGAAGCGCAAGAGGATCTGATCTCTTAAAATGAGTCTTTTATGGTGTCTTATTATATCTAATAAATCTCAGCTATTTATTTATGTGAGAATTGCATAGGTCCTACGTGAGTCACGCAAAATAAATGACTAAGATTCTATGAAACAGAATAAAACAGAGTAATATTAAACAGAAGATCTAGACTCCCTTAAAATACACCGTCTCCTTCTCTTCACATTTTTCTTTTCTTTTCTATAATTCACGTTAAGGATACAATAAATTGTCCTTATTATATATACAATAATACAAAATAAAAAATAAAGAAGAAAACAGAAAAACGTGCCTACAT
Source organism: Erythroxylum citrifolium (assembly GCA_026284465.1). Taxonomy (NCBI): domain Eukaryota; kingdom Viridiplantae; phylum Streptophyta; class Magnoliopsida; order Malpighiales; family Erythroxylaceae; genus Erythroxylum; species Erythroxylum citrifolium. The sequence goes on from JANKOE010000008.1 coordinate 7,312,090, forward strand.
AACAACTCCGTCACATTTTGGTTATCACCTTCTCTTCTTCTTCCTCGTCTTCACCTAATAACTTCCTGCAATTTTGGAGAACAATTTATTTTGACTCAGTCAAAAACAAGGAAATCCCCAATTCCTAGGGTTTCTGAATCTGCTTCGGGAACCCTGGTTTTTTGGTTTTATTCTTTTACTCTCTTCGTAGCTTGCAATCCAAGGTCCATCTTTCATTCTCTTTCTTTTTCTAGCTTCTTGATTATGGGTTCTTTTTTCCTTTAAGCGTATTCTTATGTGTGCTTTCTGAGAAGTTGGAGGAGAAAAGATTGTGACAACGAGGAATACAATTTAATTATAACCAGACTTTTCATGTTTTGTTCCATTATTTTGTTTAGATTGAGTTCTTGCTTGTTAGCTTTGTAGTTCGCTTTCATGGAGACGGGCTTTTGATCTATGCTCGTATGTCCTATTTATTTTCTAAATTTTTGGACGGTGCATTGTCCTCCGACGGCGTGAATTTTGGACATTGAAACCAAAATTGTGTGGGACGCCTAGGATTGTTTAACTGAACTGTTTCATCTCAAAAATGGGATGCGATAAGCGAAAGAAAGGATTGGATAAGCTAAATAAGGGAATGATGCAATTGGTGAAAAAACTGATCAATTTTGTGTATGGTTAGGTATAATTCTGGTTACATTGTTTCCAATTATTTCGCTGATGAAATTATTCTCTGTTATCTTGGAATACCAAGCAATAAGCCTCAATGCTTCCAAATGCTCTGTTTCACTCATCTAGTGCCTGCTTCAAAATATTAGATTATGATTGTGAGTTTTATTATGTGTTAGATCGTGAAACTATTTAGCAGTAATTTGTAGCTTTTCTTTCATTTCTCCTTTTTCTTGCTCATAGCTGCCAAGTAGATTGTGCTCCGAGTGGTAGCATAAATAATAGACATTCACTTCTCACAAGAAGACAGCAAAAGCTGCGATTCTATATGCTTAGTGGTTATTAACACTTTTAAGTTCTGCACGATTAATACATGTGAAGCAATGCTAATGAGATCGATCCTTCTTGATAAGTATCTTTTTGTCCTAGGCATAGATATCTAACAAATTTTCTCTTGATTTCAGCCTGAACTTTTACGTTGACCATCACAATGTCGAGCTTGGGCGAACCACTAGGACTTAACAAGTTACCAAGCATGCGTACCATTGATATGATTCAAAGGTTCTCATCTGGTGCTTGCCGTCCCAGAGTTGATGATATAGGAATGGGAAGTCGCTGGATTGATGGAAGACGCTGTAACTCTTCCAACTGTTGTGAGTAAGTACTTACGATATTATGCTTCTCCTCTTTGTCACATCGTCTGGATTATTCAATTTCCCTTTCACATGCAATAAGTAAAACTTGTGATCACTTTGGTTTCAGAGAAGATTATGAGGAGTATAAAGGGGAAACATTTCCCTGGAAAAGACAGACAAGAGAACCATCCCAAGGTGACTCCTTTAATCGGAGGAGTACAACCATAGGCAGGAACTATAAGGTATCTGTAACTTTTAACGAGTCGACTATTTTTCTGATTGACATTATATCTCCTAGGTCAATGACAAAGACAAATAGCATACAGCAAATAGGGTGATTTCATGATTATAATAAAACCATAATCTTCTTGTACAGATTAGAAGATTGAGGTCATTATCATCGATAAATGAGAATCCAAGTTTCATTTCTCATTCCTGCATTGGATTTGCCCAAATGTCTATCTCTTTACATTTTATGCAGTTAAAAAAATTTAGTTCCCTCTTATTTGTGTTCTGATTTTTCTTTTCCTGATATAATGCAGCTTTTGAATGGTATATCAAAGTTTGTGAAGATAGTAGAAGTTGGTCCCAGGGATGGATTACAAAATGAGAAAAACATAGTACCTACAGATGTGAAGGTTGAACTGATTCAAAGACTAGTTGCTGCAGGGTTACCGGTTGTTGAGGCAACAGGTTTTGTGTCACCTAAATGGGTTCCGCAGGTAATTTAATTCATTCATTTTAAGTTCAATCAAGTTGTGTGTATGATGGATGATCTTGTCAAATTAGTATGCTGTAGTAATGATCAGATGTGCTTTTTTATCTTCGTATCTGATTTGGCGATATCAATTATAAATTTATGCTACATTTGTTGAAGTTTTGAAGAGTTTCACCATATCTTAGAAACACCTTTATACAATCATTAACCAGCGAATGAACACATGTTTATTAAGTGCTATTGCAGACTGTTTTATCATGAAGGTTATATCAGTCTATTAGTTTCTCCTCCTTCTTCTCTCTATGCCTCTTTTTGGTTGTGGTCCCTCGCTTATGTTCATTTATCTTCTGTTGTTTTTTGTCTTTTACCATTTATTTTACTGCTTCAAACAGCTGGCCGATGCAAGAGATGTAATGGAAGCTGTTCGTAGTTTGAAGGGCTCTAGATTACCTGTCCTTACTCCTAATGTAAAGGTGGGATATCTGACACATTAATTGGAGTTCAAACATTGCCTTGATGGTATGTCAGAATCTGAAGACGTAATCTGTTTATTTTCTAGGGGTTTGAAGCAGCAGTTGCAGCGGGTGCTAAGGAAATAGCAGTTTTTGCCTCAGCTTCTGAGTCATTCTCAAAGTCAAACATCAATTGTAGCATTGAAGAGAGTTTTGTTCGTTATCGTGCTGTTACTCGTGCTGCTAAAGCACTCTCAATACCTGTTCGTGGGTATACATTATCTATCTTTTGACTGGAATCCTTATTGGGAGATCTGATATCTTTCTGTCATCTGCATGTGGTGCAGATTAAACCTTCTAATGGACAACTTTGTAAAAGTCTTACACCTGTTTGATATCTTTTGTTCTATTATTGTGTTGTGGCTGGAATTGTCCAGATATTATCTGTCGACTACCTCATGTTTCTCTAATCCTATTAGCTAAGATAGATTGCTGATCAGTTCTTTTGGTCTTGATGATAACTGTCTTAGAGGTCTTGTGATCTGTGTTGTACAAAGTCTTTAAAGATAATTGTAGGAGCTATAGACTTGGTTATTTGTAAGCATTATTTGAATTCTAAAAGGGTTAGCTTTTACATTAGAAGCTATAGGTGATTATATTCTTGTACTAATTTTTCAGAAGTAGCATATTTTGGGAAAATGAATTGCTATTGAACTTGATAGGTATGTGTCTTGTGCTGTTGGTTGTCCTGTGGAAGGAGAGATTTCTCCATCAAAAGTGGCTTATGTGGCAAAAGAACTTTATGACATGGGTTGCTTTGAGATATCCCTTGGTGATACAATTGGAGTTGGTACACCCGGTAATGATTATGCAATAATATATTAGAATTTATTCAATCTTTCCTATCTTGCTCTCTTTGTTTCATGATTTCCTCAGTCACGTGCCTCTGCATGCACAACAAGCAATGCCCTTGGTCTGTTTGATCAAAGTGTAGCGGTTAACATATAGGAGTTTGTTTTGTTGAACTTCTTCTTCGTATTCCAAAATTTGCTCATCTGTTATTCTTAGGTTATCCAACACTTCTAGCTATTTCATATTTTCCAAAGGTTAATCAGTGGTGCTTTTTTGTGTTGATGGCTTCTCTCTTGAATTTGCATGGTCCCCATCTAAGTAGTAATTGCATCTTTCTAGGGTGCCTGGGGCTCTTGTGAATCTTAATTCACAAGTAAAACTGATGGAGTTAACTTTACTGCCTTCTAGTTGATTGTTCCAATGTAAACTCAGTTGTATTATTGTCTCTCGAGTTGGTGACATTTTGTTATTCTCAGTTACCATCCCTGTGATGTGGAACAGGTACTGTTATTCCTATGCTCGAGGCTGTAATGGCTGTTGTTCCGGCTGAGAAGCTTGCTGTCCATTTCCATGACACCTATGGGCAATCGCTTTCAAATATTTTAGTGTCCCTTCAGGTAAGAACTATACTTTCTAGTTCTCTCTCGGGATGGATGAGTACAAGTTAATAACTGCATTTTGTCGATTAATAGCATAGTTTATGGCTTTCCATCCATGACTTGGATACTCAGGCAGCTTTTATCAGACTGTATCTTAATTCTGCCTTTTAGTCACGCCGTGCTTTCAGCTCCATTCAAATTCTCAGCATATATTTGTTGGGGATTAGTATTTCTCTATACTCACATCTTATGTGGTTATTTAAGATTTTATCGTTCATTTTTATAGCCCGATGAGATGTATATGTCATAACTCTTTCCTATTTTGTCTCTTAACAGATGGGGATTAGTGTAGTCGACACATCTGTGGCAGGTTTAGGCGGGTGCCCCTATGCAAAGGGCGCTTCAGGCAATGTTGCAACAGAAGATGTACTTTACATGCTTAAGGGGTTAGGTGTGAATACAAATGTGGATCTTGCAAAACTTCTTTCCGCCGGAGATTTCATCTGCAAACATTTGGGTCGTCAACCTGGATCAAAAAGTGCAGTTGCGTTAAGCCGAGTGACAGCTGATGTCTCTAAGATATGAGAGGTTTCGGCCCTTCCAACTTTGCAATGCCCTTTTGGTAGAAAGAGTGGCCCACAAGGTGTTGTTTTGTAACATGTGTATTGCATTGTGATACAATCATATACTTTTAGAAATAAATGAAATTCAGAGCCTCAACTCAACAAGAGGTAATTTATGTCATGGAATTGTACTCAACATTATAACCCTTCTGTTTGTACCATAAAATGGTCATTGGGTTCGATAGTAACTTGTGCTACTTTTTCTTTACAGTTTCTGCGGGAAGAAAATGTTCACTCTTTTCTACAACGTAGAAAGTTCCATTACTATTCTCACTTTCCTGAACGTTAAATGGAAAATGAGAAAAAAGTACGATAAATCGTATTTTTATTGCCAACCTACTTGGAATATAAGGGTGCTGGATGTAAGCTTGATTGTTAGTCGGACTAGTATAAATTTACTGTCATTCTTTCTCTCTTACTAACTTTTAAATTTTCATGTTATAAGTTTATGTTTTCAAGAGGCTCTTTCAATTTTTCAATAGGCTCCTTCTGTTTCTATAAAGTAAGAGGTTCTTTTCACTCTAAGCGTCAACAGACTACTATCAATTAAGAGGCTTATTTCTATTTGAGCTCTAGTAGACTCCTATCAATTGACAGGCTCCTTTCTTTTTGAGCACGAAATGGATCCTTTTGATTAATAGACTTCTTTCGAAGACTTATTTGGTTCTAACAGCTGATTGCAGAGCGAATCAATCGAACTTTTCAATTCTTAGATATGAATCTCGAACCTATAAATGGGGATGGGATCCACTATTTCTTTATCCATTTCTATTTACTGCTTGTTTTTTATGTTTTTGTTTGATCCTTAGGATCAAAACAATTTTTTTCTTTTTTTTACAAGCGAAATGCCTAGAAAAAAATTGTGGTTGGGAGGGTTCTTCTTATTTGTAGGTCATTTATGGCACGCGGGAATGGCTCGTGCAGCTGCAACAAGATTTGAAAAAGGAGTTGATCGTTACTTTGAACTTGTTCTTAGATATCCTTTTTTTTACATTTGATCTAATCCTTGGTGTCTCCCAATTGTTTTGTTGTAAACAATCAGGAGGCAAGCATATTCCATTTCATTATTGTCTGTTCTTGACTAGGAATTATCTAAAATAATTTATTTTTGTACTTTGATTTATGTATTTTAAATAACTAACATGATCATTTCTTTTTAAATGTTAATAGGTTCATGTTGAAGTTTAATAAGACCTTTCCATTTATCAACCCATTTTGTTTAAAAAGGATTCTACAGATTTAAAATACCTTGCAAAATTTTTACACATAATTCATCCCCTCTTACGTGTGTTTGCTTTATCATTTGATATCAGAGTGAGGTTTTACATTTACTGTGTTCTATAACACATGATAGATCATGGCAAACAACTACACCTATTGGAAAGAGAGAATGACCATCTATCTTCAATCGATGGATATCGAAATCTGGCAAGCTATCAAAGCTGAGGCCATACCTCCTACTACTGACAATGTAGAAGTGTAGACTGATGCCGATAGATGAAATGCACAGTTAAATGTCAAAGCAAGACATCGTCTTATCTGTGCATTATCTCCAGAAGAGTACGAAAAGATATCCTACTGTTTTACAACAAAAGAAATGTGGGATAACCTTTAAGTTACTTTTGAATGAACGAATGAGGTAAATAAACATAGAATAAGTCTTTCAATGCATTAATAAGAGACTATTTGCATGAAACAGGTAGAAACAATAAACGAATTCTTCGAACATTTCAAAAACGTCATCACTACCTTGAAAACCTTGGGCAAGATATATTTAAATGAAGAGCTGGTAACAAAAATTCTAAGATCATTGCCAAAGGAACAGAGACCCAAACTAACATCTCTGGAAACCCCAAAAGATCTCGATACAATCTCACTTAATTGTTTAAGAGGAAACTTAATGATTCATGAAGTTGAGTTTAGGCAAAATGAAGGATCCTCATACAGAAGAGGAATGACATTAAAAGCAGTTAACGAATCAAATCCATCAAATGATGATGAAAGTGATACTGAGTTACAAATAGATGGAAATGACGAATTCAATTTCATGGTCAGAAAATATGTTCGTTTCTACAAAAAGAAGTTCATGAAGAAAAGAGAAGGAAATAAGAAAATTGGAAACAACAAGTTCTTATTAAAAGGCAACAATAGCAATAGCAGTACACAAAATAATCAAATCATATGCTATCATTACAAGAAGTCTGAAGACACAAGATCAGAATCTCCTCTTTTTCAAAAAGACAAGATGGAAAATAGAAAACAGAAAACCCAAAAGTTATGTTATAACTGTAACTTGGTCAGATGAAGATTTTGATAACTTTAAAAAAGAAGAGCCTGAGGAAGTCAGCAACATTTGCTTTATGGTCGAATCAGGAGACAATGAGGCATATTATTTTGACTTTAACATTGAAATTGATGAATTGAGAGATACATATCATGACTTATATAATCAGTACAAAAAATTAACAATGCAATATTTCAAAAAGGTTAAGAAATTAAAAATAATGATGAATCTCTAGCAAATAAGATTAAATTATTAGAATGGAAAAAGAGTGGAGTGTGTTGAAATATAAGAGTGGGAGTTTGTCCCACATTGGAGAAAGAGAGGAAAGAAGATCAACATATAAATCTAGTGGGCTACTCCACCTATCACCAATTGGTTTTAAAATGGAGCCTCACTTGGGCTTGTATGTGGTCTAGCTTTCCTTCTCGTGTGAGCCTGTAGGCCCATTGTAAATTCTAACACATTGTTACATAAGGGTTAAATTGGATAATTGAACAGTAACTGATAGTATAAGTAACTGATGGCATATATCATACAGATGATTGCACTGCATTTGTTAGAAGCCGAGTTACATCCAGATGTTGCATTAAGCTCCTCTATATTTTACGTGACCTCCGATTCCCTACATCATCATTACTCAGTATTTAAATGTAGAGGCTGGAATATGAGCATCTTACTATATTTAAATGAAAACGATAGTGTTGTTTATTTGCACTACTAAAATACTATAGACACATAAAATATTGTTTCATATGGCACTGGACAGACAAAGTCATTAGACATAGCTAAAATTATCAATAATTAACTTTAAATATGAATTACGAACAATTTGGTGTAAGAGTTCCCAAGTTTCACATAATAATAGAAAGTAATGAATAGTACTGACAATAGACTGATCCAAATTTAAAAAAATTTTAAATTTGAGATTAAAAACTAATTGGATAAGTTATTAATTGAGCTCTAATAGCCATCAGGAACAGGCTCTTGACTGTAGAAGAAAGGCCCCACGGTGAACAATTTCATCTTCTTCTCATTCAATATGCGATAAGCAGAAAGAAGAGCACCAGTAAGTCCTCCATTAACATCGGTGGGAAAACTACAGGCCTCCAACGGAGTGCTATGGAGGAATGCCTTGCACTGTGAGAGTTTTAGGTGATTGCCGATTTGAGAAGGCAATAATGTTGCAAAGAAGTAACCATTTTCATCACTTGGAGAACTCATGAACGCAAATGGTGCCACCTCGTACCCGCGGTCGTCCACAGCCAGACATTTTATTCTTGACGTTGCTCCTATATTAACACATACGCATGGCTACGTGAATGATTGAGCTTAACCTTAGTGCATAATTATGGAAATGACTCGTGAATATGTGAGTTTAGTTCGTACCTTGGACTGGTAAATAACTGGAGCCTGATTTGCATAATATAACTCCTTCAATAGCAATTGGGATTGGCTGGTCATTTATTTCTGATTGTGGCTGGACAATATTGTCTGGTTTGGGGACATTGCCATAGTCAGCAGACGCAACCACAAGCAAGGACAGGAGAATCAAAGAGGTTGCGAGCAAAGGTGAGGAGCGGGCCATTTCTTCTTCTGCGTACAAATGTAAGTAAGCCGAGTTTAAAACTTTTATAGCAGGAAGGAGGAAGTGATGTTGGAATCCGATGTATAATATTTGACAAGACTGACTTATTTGGGAGCACGTATGATAAGCCAATAATCATGTCCCCTTGCTGAAGCTGCACTAATTTAGCGAAAAATGTTTGACGTTATAAACACATATGTAAGGTGTGTGCCCCAGCTAGATGTGTCTGCAAGCTGAATTAAGCATTATAGTATATATAATAACTAGTAAAACATTTGATACGTAATTTCTCATAATAAATTTTATTGTTGTTACTGTTCTTCAATTTCCTCATTTTCTATATCCAATCCAAATATCTTGTAAGTTGAATGCAAATGGAGTTGCACACAATCTTAAGCCACTTCAAGCCCTAGTATACAAGCTTGTGTTGATGACTTTTTTGAATATGACTGCACGAAACCTAGAACGACGCATCATTATTTGTTCTTCAGGAATTCATCAAGAAAATTGTGCTCTCCATGTTAAGGTAACAATGTGCGCTTGCATACACGTTCTTGTATAAAAATGACTTAGCATCGGTCACGTTCTTGAGAAAGCAGTTTAAATAATGAAATTAGTAGGTTACAAAGCATAAACTTCCATTTCAAAAGTCTTTGCAGAAACAAACAAACCATCCAGCTTTCAACCATGCTTTAAATTATAAATCATAATTGATGTAGAACTTGGTATATTTGAATGTTCAATTGTTTATAATGACCATCTTCTTTGTGTTCGATCTACTTCTCTGTATGGCCGGTGTTGTGTTGTTCTGTTTCTTTTATTTTGCTGTGAATAGCTGTTGCAGGTCAGAATTCAATTGCTAGCAACCCAGATCAGTCTTAATTGATTTCACATAGCAGAAGTACTAGGATCAGAAAAATGCCGTTAAAATACTATGATTATCTTGTCTCCTAAAATGTATGAGAGGTGTAATGATTGAGTGAATATGTTATTGCCACAAAAATAGGAACTCTGTTAAGATTATTACAAATTTATTATAACTATGAGAATGACTACAACAAAGGGGTACGAAAAAGTTATTTCCCACAATTCTTTGCCTCCTCCCTTGTCTCTTCTCTCTCTCTCTTTCTCATATTCTCACCCTCTTGTATCTCCTTTCTGTCTTTTCTTTCCTCTTCTAACGTCAGCCCAACAAATTCCCAACTTTTTTTTACTTCCACCTAGAAATTACTACCATCATTTGGTGCTTTCGTTGAGAGAGCTATGACTACCGAAGGAATGGTCACACGTTTCAAGGATGTTGAGGACCAAATCTCCAAGCTTATCAACCAATATAATCAACAATCAATTGTGATTGCTAAACACACCTCTACTTTGGAAAAACTGTAGCAACAACGCAATGAGTCTCTTAAGCTCAACACTTTCATATTGTTGCGGTCTAAACAGATCAATATAAATTAAATTCTATCTAGACCAATTAGAGGCAAGTGCACCCCATCGACAAGTAATATAAAACGGTAAGAACCGGATATCGTACCCAAGGGAATAATTTCCAACACGTAAGACAAATAAATTAAACGATGAAAAATTGCTCACACGATCAAGAATTGATTGATTTGAAAATAAAATAAAATAAAATAAAGTAAAATAAGTAAATCAACAAAATATGAAAATTGCAAGAGATAAATTAAAACGACTGGATTTAATCAAATGACAGAAATCGGTTAAGGTATCAGATTTCAATTGGATTGGAAATTAAAATAAAAATTATAATGGTGGATTGATTTAGGAAAAACTTCACTTAAACAAGTCAAACTCAATGTTCATGGAAATTCCTTCTCTTTTAAATCCAAGTCACTACTTGGTTCATAGAAAATTCGGAATAAAAGGTGTTAAATTCAAGAAGCCTAGAATTAAGTTCGTTAATTCTAGGTATCCTCACACAAGATCCTAAGGTTGGTCTACACTTTAGTCTCAAGTATGTCGCT
>JANKOE010000008.1:7361403-7383979 GCA_026284465.1 Erythroxylum citrifolium
CTTCTTTTTCAATCTAACTCATGTTTGTTTGTCATCAAAATCTTCTTTATACGAGAAGTCATAATTCTGACTTAACAAACATCACTAACGTTAAATTAATTTTGAGTGAATTAGTTATATGTTGTAAGAGTCAAAAGCCAAAATATGGAGTTAGGGGCCCTTCTTATCGTGGGGCCTGCCTAAGGGCAGCACTGTCTAAAAGGCTAAAGAGTTAGCAATTCATTGTGATGCAAAAGTTGGCCTTATGATACCTTTCATTGTAAGAAAGCTCTATGACTTGTCAAACACTAACAGGATGTTTGGTTTACCGGTAAGAATAGATAAAGAATGAAATGATAATTTTAAAGAATAAAATAGATAAAGAATATAATAGAATATGTATTATTTAGTTTGATTTGAATTTAAAAATTTCTAATAATGATGTAATAATAATGTTTGGTCTGAAAACATAAATTTAAAATGAAAAAGGAATAACTAATAAAGTGGCTAAAATATTCATCAGTTCCTACTAACTATTACATCATTATCATAATTATGATTATGATTATGACAACGATTATGTTATGAAATAATGTTAGAAAATAATTAAATATTTTGTCAAGTATTGAAGGGTAAATCATATTTTACACTTTAATTATGCTAAAACATTTTGAATTAGTTATTGAATATATTTAATATAAATAATTACGACATTTATAATTATAATGTAAATAATGACGTTATTTATAATATAAACGTAAAGAATGATATCATGATAAGTCATATCATCATAAAAGAGACATTTATATTAAGTTTGACCCATCCTTCTTTGTAAATAGAATATAAATGTTAGCTTTTGTATTCAATGTTTGAAAAAAGAAAAATATTGGTCTTCTCTATATAATTTTATAAAATATTATTTTTTCTCTCTTCTTTTAAATGTTTATTGTAATAAAAAGTATATTTTTTTACTAAATATTAAAAATCCATAATTCTTTTTAATTTAAGATTTTATTTATTGATTTATTGTTGATTATTAAAAAAATCTGAGTCAATAGCTTTTTGTAAAAAATTATTAAATTTTTTTACTTGTTTGATAATATTTTATATATTAATCTTTTCTTTGCTTATGGACCACATAATTAAAAATAAAATTTATTTTTTAAAAAATTCGATAATAAAATAAAATGTTAAATAAACTTTATAATTTATTACCCCATACTTGACCTCTAAAAAATTTAAAAATTTTAAATTTAGATTAATCCAAACGGAGTCGTTTCTGAGCCGGATTGCATAAATTGCCATTTCTACTAGTTGTGATAATCAGAATGTTGTGTGAGAAGTGAGAACAAGTACTTCTTGCTTCTGGTCTAGTTTTTCTTTCCAAATCATCTGTTAGGTCTACTCCGTAATCTTCCGCACTCACTACTGGAATCGCTAGAGGCTTGAACGATTCTCATTTCACCGTTCCTCGAAGCTTCAACAGAGTAGAGAGAAGAAACAACAGAAGACTACATTGGGGAAAAAAAATGAACGGAGAAGAAGAAGGAAGAGAAGATGAAGAGATTGTTTGCTTAGACGAATCCTTCTTTATCAATGACGAGTAAAATCTTCTTCCTCTATATATTCTCTGGAAATCCTAACAACGAACAGTTATGATTTCACTTGTTTTGCAGTTACCAGTTAACGACATTTACATTTGGGTCAAACGTTCTTCAGCTTTTCTGTCTCCAATCCGCTTCAAGTGAGTGTTTCCTCATTTCTTTTGACCCGAAGTAATCATATGGGCAATACCCATCTCGCGTCACCAGCTCTTAATTCAGTTAAACGACTAAAAATCTCTCCATTACATTATTGCAAATCGGAATGACAGAGTAGTTCGGAAAGCTCGTTCCTTTAGGTTCAGGAATATTCATTGATCTCCCTTTTCCATTGCTGGCATATGAAAATCACATGTGGGTTATAGTGCACAATGAAAACCCAGAAACACAAACATTAATATTTCGCTCTCTTTGAATTGGATGTGTTATAGGATACGGTTCAGGATGTCGCCATTTTCATAAAGTAGGAAACTCTTTTCCGTTTAGTCTTTTCAGCGAAGTCAATGACGATGTTCAATGATAAAACCGTTTTGGTCATTGAACACCTCTGCTACCTACAGGCTCGTGCCTTTATGGACTGAATTAGAGAATGCCTATAATTGAGAAATTTCATTTCTTTTTGAAATTTATTTTTATGTAAATATCTAAAGGTGGTGCTATCATCATATAACTTGATGTAAATGTAATTGAAGCTAGTGAATGTGAAAAATTAAGTGAAATTATCAGGATACCTGATGTTTGTAGAAACAATCTAATTGAGTTATTCACGCTTAACTAGATAGCTTTTATTCTTTTGGTTTTAATGTTTTTAATTGAACCTTTCTTGATGATGTTTGAAGCTCCACATGTCTATCAGTTTACGGCTAGAATAATGTCTTTTTTCCACCTGTTGTACAAACTTTTGTTACAGCTGATTTTGACTTGACGGGTCAACTGGTATGGCCTGGTGCCATGCTAATGAACGACTATCTGTCAAAAAATGCTGAGATGCTCAAAGGATGTTCTATCATAGAGCTAGGATCTGGAGTAGGTGAGTGTTTTCATAGATCTATTAATGCTGTTGTCCTCGTGTGATCTTAATTCATTATCTTTTTTGTTATATCTTCTTCATCCATTGTTTCTTCCCTTTAATCTTGAAAATTTGATAATCAAGTTTCTTTCTTTCGGTGTATCTGTATGTATATGTATGTATTTGTTTTTTGGATAATGATATCCTTGTGCACAATAGCTTGGCACGAAACTTGATACCTTCCATACACCTATCTCATAATGTGCTGTAGTTTGTATAATTGATATCTTAAGTAATATCTTTACGGGATCTCAGTTATTCCAACTTATAGATAGATTGCCGAATAATCTTATTTGTATAATACATGTATTCCAGTATAGATTTTGATACTATTAGGAGTAATTATGCCATTCAGAAAAGAGATTTCAGTTTCTCATCTTATCGGGAGACTGGTGTGTTGTTTTCTTTTGCACTTGTCTATCATATCATTTGACCAAGTGTCCAATGCTCCTATTTAGACGGCACTGTGGTTAAGCTTTTCTTAATGTTGGATTCCACATCTTTGTTCCCTTAGAATATACTTAAAAATATGCCATTTCTAAGAAAGCATTCTATTTTAAAAGCTCACTTTGCACAACAAGATATAAATTTTCACGCTATTGCTTCTCGTTGTTTTGTAATTTTTTCGTTGTTCTTGGTTAAAGCCCAAGTATCATGGAATTCTCCAAAGACAGATTGTAATCCTTTTATTGACTAAATTGCAGGGGTTACTGGAATCCTTTGCAGTAGATTTTGCCATCAAGTTGTGTTAACTGACCACAATGAAGAAGTACTGAAGGCAAGGCTCATATCAATTGAAGAATAATGGTATCAATGGTACATGAACTTAGACATGGTTATGTAGAAGATGTTTGATTTTTATGATTGAGAGCGTTTAGGAACTTCTGAAATCCTGAAAGTTTCCAACTGGTGGCCGTAGGTGTTTAATAAAAGAATTTCATTATGATATTTGACATAGGCATAAATTATATACTATTAATTGTATAAAATGTAAAGCTTATTATGTTGTTTCATTTACATGATATTTTGTATAGGTTAATTGTATATTTGATATTTAATTATTCATATATTACTATTAGCAATCAGCAAAAAATTAAAAAATAAATCATGTTTCTACTGGAAAATTTACTTCTATTATAAATAGGTATTAAACTGTCTTTTTTTTTTCAATCTCCTATATAAGTTTAATATTGAATACTGATTTCATTTGTCTTATGATATTTCTTAGTGAAATAAATGCTCAATGGGCTTCTTAATTTTTTTTTCTGCCTATAAGTTTAACGAGTCAGAAAGTTGGAGTAGTTTAGATTCTTAGTGTACTAAATGAACTCTTCTAAAGTTTGTGAACTTACATGACTTCTTATTTTGAACAATTTCTTCTTAGGATGTAAGTTGACCTTATAAGCGAGATTATCCCAGCATAAATTATTGCCCCCAAAAGCAAAACCCTGAACTTTTTCTAGGAAAATCCCCTGTAGACTTTCATGTACTCTTGATGCCATTGTTCTGTGCCTAAATTATTTAAATAATTGTATCTGTAATTTTCATGTACTTTAACATATCAATCACTTTCAGATACTGAAGAAAAATATAGAGCTCCATGCGTCTTCTGAGAATTGTGCTGGTGAGGGGAGAAATGGGATCTTGAACAGCAGCGTTCTGGTTGTGACCAACTGACATCTTCCTTTTTGGCATCTTAATGCAGAATTAGTAGCAGAAAAGCTTGAGTGGGGAAATTCTGGCCATATCAATCATATAGTTCAAAGATACTCTGGGGGGTTCGACCTAATTCTTGGAGCTGACATATATATCCTTTTTGTGTCCTTTCCGTTCTATCACTTCAACAATATTTGTAAATGTTTTTGATCACTAATGAGAAAAAGAATTTACTTGTGATTTACTATCCATTCAACATAAGGAGTTGAAAATATTGAAGATTATGCAGGAATTTGAGCAAATGCTTCTTGTTTGGTTCTATCTTTATTTCCATGTCTCTCATTGCACTGAGGTTTGTCCACTACTATTTGCTCCTTCTCTTTGTCTTTATTTTGAGAAACTGCATTTAGACTGGGAGAATGTAAGGACAATGCCTATGAGAAGTATAAAGAAAAAGATGACCAGAACCATTCAAAACCTGTTGACTGCAGTCTTATGTCAACTTAAATGTGTTTTAACACTTAAAGATGGTTGCATTGTCATACTTCTGCTGGATATTTTATGAAATATATGCATTTATGTGCACACATCTTGCTATTTTCATCCTTTTTTTTCTGTTTCATTTGATTTATTCCAAATTTCCTTGTGAAGATGTTCGTCTAACTGTAGTTTTTTTTACAGTTATTTTTCATGCTGCTATAAATTTAGTTTTGCAGAAACAGTTGCACCTCCATTTTTCATCATGAACAGCGATATGTTAGTTTTGTATAATCTAACGTCCAATTAACATGTCACTGTAATGTTATCAGAATCTACTGATTTTTAGTACATGCTTTATTCTTACACCTGCCATAGTTACTTGAGCAAACACGGTCTCGTGAGCAATCTGATGAAGTTTCATAGGTATTCACTCCATTGTGCATAGGCAAAGTGAAGGCATGCTTATGTATTGTCTTTGATATATCAAGTTATTCCATATGGGAAAATGTATATTCATAACAAACATTGCTTGTGCACTCTCCCATTCTTTCTCTCGTGTTTGCGCAGTCCCTTTCTTACTAGTGAAAATGAAAATATCCTTGACAACATGTAAGCTTTCAGCAGTTGAGCATTCCTCCATTGTTTAATACTGTGGAACAATTACTTCGTTTGCGGGGAGGAAAATGCAAGTTCATACTAGCCTATGTATCCAGAGCTAAAATGTAAGTAACTTATTGGCTCATATTGGTGTCCCCAACTTTGCTGGCCCTTTCCTATTTTATGTAGTCTGTACACTATAGACTTCTATATTCTGTATTGAATTATTTTGATAAAAGAGTAACTAGTGAGAAACTTGAACTGGGGATGTAAAGCAATGAATTATATCTATTGCATTTGATGCTTAGTACGTTTACTCCGAATATTTCCTTGGAAAAAGTGTTTTTTAGCTTTATTCCTTTTTTGGCAAATTGTTCTCAGTTTTGTTGACATCAGTAAACTGTTCAATTTTCTATCATGGCATTTGTTCTGTTACAGCTTTCCTTGTCAATCATATCCGTCTTCTCCTTTTCCATGATAGCTGTTATGTATTTGCAGCATGGATTCATTGATTAGCCGAGAAGCTACTCAGAATAGGATGAGAATGAATGAAGTTCCTGGGACTCGAGCTGTGGTTGGAAATCTTGAAGGAGTCATCTTTGAAGTTGCCCTTCAATGAAACAATGATGAAGTGTGATTTCTTGGAAAACCTTATGATGCCATGACAATCAAAATGGAGGAAATCTTATGCTGTAGGAACAACAATCAAGGAAAGGATTCCTTGGAGAGGTTAAGTATGCCCTTTTTGGTGTATGGATTATGCTATTTAGGTGAAACATGAGAACTACAGGATTTCATTTAGTTAAATACATGGGTGCTGTTGCCAAAAGTTTTGATATGCATAGCATAGATCAAGCTAGCTGGCCTTGAAATTCATCCACTGTTGGGTATTATATGAATTCTCGCTTGGAAGTTTTATACGGGTCACTAGGTTGAAGCTGATTCAGAGATGCCACTTGGCCGTAGTTTATGTTGTTAATCACGCTTTAAAAATGACCATCTACTACAATGAATGCATGGAGAAGGTTGAATGAAGTTCTCTACAAACATTCCACTATGTTATCCATTAATGCTAAACTAGTAAAACTAGTTAAGTATAAAAATAATCCTGACAATATGCAAATAATGGTCAAAAATCAAGGACTTGTTTTCCTTTCAGACCTGGCTCAGTTGATGTTCATTGCTTCTAAATTGCTAGAGGCTCTTTAATGCATCCTACCTAGATGGTTAACTTGCTTAAAGAGGAAATATACTGCTTTAGAAACTGCAAAGTTAAGGCAACTCCCCCAAGATGCCTGGTGAGGCAGACTCCATCCTCATGCCTTTGCCTTATGTAGCAATGAGTAGGGATGAATATGATGCAAACTGCTTAAGTATGCTTCTGCTTGGCTATATCCACGAGGACCAAACTTTTAGTCTAGCTGCTAGCCTTCCTGTGCTAATTAATTTATTATCTATCACTTCATGTACTCCTAATAGCTGCAGACTGAAAGCCTACATATGCTAAATTTAGGCATCAATAGTCATCAGCTGTCTAGCAGAGGGTGAAAACTGCACAACTAACACAAAAAGAGGTTACTGCTACTGAATAATGAGTAACTGCGTACAGGTATCTTTGCAAGAGCTTTTCCAGAATAAGTTCAGGCTATAGTTGGATGATAATGATGAGAAAAAGGAGTTTTTCTACGCAACTAGCAAATTTTTCATGAAAAAATGGCAAGCATTTCAATTGATGGTCAATAGGAAGATCTTCTGTTCTATATGCCTTGTGGCAAGCTTGTGCCATCTATTGTTAGCCACATATTTCACAATAAATAAATGAAATCTGTGGCTCGTAATAAATGGCACAGGCCATATGAAACAGGTGATCTGTCTCGACTCACAGGAGCTACTCTGAAGTCTACAAAAGATACTGATATAGTAATGTGAAACAGAGACAAAAGCACCATGTTCCTTTTTCCTTTTCAGTGAAGGAAACAATGTTGACGCAATCCTTCTACTGTCATCCTGTCAAAAATAATATAATAACAAAATAATTAAATTGGATGCTTATCAGACATTTGGCAATTGTTCATTTTTTCCAATTCTTAGTTTCTAGATATTGAGTTACACTACAGCAGTTTTAAACAAGTCCATGAAACAAAGCCAACATCGCCAAATATGATCCCAACTGCAAAGTTTGATCACCAAAATTGCCAAATAAGTTACATGTTCCTCAGAAATTACCTGAACCCCAATCAAGATTTGCCTTTTCTTGGTTGGAATTATGAAAGGATGAACCATCAATTCTATACCTCCATTGACAACGTAACAGTTTCTTGCTTCACACGTCTTTCTCTTATTATTAGGGCAATCGGCGACAATATGGGAAAGGACAGATGCTTAATCTAAGCACGTTGAATAGTCCTCTATTCGATTGGGCAAAGTTGACTAATAAAAGAAATGTTGGGTGACTGGACTTTAAACCGATGGTTTTGGATTTTGGATCAACAATCTCTACCTTTCTACAATTTTTAAGTGGCAACTAATTGCTGTTCTCCAACATTCACTAACATGTTGAAGGCACAAACTACATCATGATATTGGTTTCCTTAGCATCTGGAGGAGGAGCATTCATTCTTTATCCATCTTTCTCCAAGAAATTCTGCTAATAGGGACAAAGATGGATAATTAAAAGCAACAATGCTTTGACCTGGAGACTGGTCGTGTAGTTCTTTACAAAAGTACGAGAAATAGCATTTTTTGAGACAACCCACAGGTGATGTCTCTTTTGTCGGCGATTTCATTATCTTATAATTTTGCAGATTGGATTTATTAGGCGTGCTTCTTCTTTTCACAAACGTATACAGGCAATGCAAAGTAAAAGCTTTGAAGAATAGTTTAGAAGCTAATGCGCACAAGATCTTGGTGCATTCATTAATGGAAGAAGATGGAAGCTTTCTATATAAGTGGTGGCGAAGGCCTGTAGGTAGACTCCATCTCCCATCTTTGTAGAAACAAATTAAAGAAAGTTCCGATCTTTACCATGTCGCCTGAATATTCCAACGACTCTTTCTACGGGTCATCCATCAAAACAGGCAGAGATCACCGTGATGATAAGCTCGATTTTACTTTTTACAGTCTGGAACACAAAGAGCCAACACCAGCAAAAACAACCTTGACATGCAAGGTTGCAAAAAATCTTGACGATGAAGCATTCGGGTTTTGGGACAGTCGGGGTTTCATTGATGAATATGACTCGGAAACTAGGAAGAGATATGATCATGATGATGATTATGAGTCATGGAAGGATTTGGTTACTAAAAATTCCATGGCTTTCTCAAGTGCTGCAGATACAAAGGTGTCGATGACACCACTGAAGCCACCGCCTCGTCTCCAGTGCGTTACTGAGGTCGACTACTCCAAGTCCGGTGGCCAAAGCCCCGCCATGTTGTCGCCGAGAACTCCAACTTCGACGTTTAAGTATCTATTTTCACGGCGGAACTATTGGAATGATGATTATGACCCGTTCATGGTGGCTCTTGAGAACGTAAAAGAAGAGAAGAAATCAGGAATATGGCATTACAGTCGTGTTCGACCATTGCCGTCTTCATGCATTAGACCCCACATGGACTTGGATGATTACTACAACCACTGTCCAGACCACCATTGTGGTCCGCTCCACAAGCGAATCTATAAGTCCCCGTCATTCAGGTACTTCAGTAGAGAAACGAAGTCCGATGAATTCGTAGGCTACGACAACAGACAAAGCCAAGAATCTGATTCACTCAACAATCGTGTTTCTCATTCCATGCGATTCCCCAGCTTCAGAAGAGATACGGACAGTCCTCAAGAACCTGTTGAACATGTCCTAGGAAGCCCAAAACCTAAAGGAGCTGCGTTTGCGAGGCATGTGAGGTTGGTGAAAATGGAGCATGAAAAGCACAGAAAACATGCAACATATCCTTTTCAAAAGGTAGTAGCAGAAGAAGTAGGAGAGAAAGAGAAGGCTGAAAGTGATCGTGAGGGGAGTACAAGTAAGAGACAGAAGATCAAGAAGTTTTTAAAGAAGAGCTTATCAATAGTGAAAAGAGGTGATAAAGATAACCAAACACAGCCTGGAAATTTCAGACTTCTGAGCCAATTAAGCTTTAAGTCCATGAAACCAGAAGGGAGTGAATTGCATGGAGTAGGATCAAAACTGGCATTTCTAGATAACAGTCCAAGGAGTGATTATTGGACAGCAACAAAATCAAGACTCTTTTCACGCCTAGGTCATAGTGCAAGATACTGAAGGATGATTTGATAGCCATATTGTTCCAACTATCAAAGATTGGCATTTATTTGATATTTCTTTCCAGATATAAACCAGAAGAAGAAAAATAATTGAATTCCATGTAAAGAAGTTCACAAAAGGACTTCAGGTACTTCTTGCAATGTGTGGATTTTATTATAATAAAACATTTTTTAGTCAAGTTGCCTAAAGATGAGTTCATCGTAGACTACAACCACTTACCGGACTATTGTTCACAGTGGCTTCGAGGACAGAAAGTCACCAAGTTCCACACTTATGGTTACAGACTTTCATTGCTCTTCTTCAATGATTTCCAACTAAAACTCGTACTATTCGTGACATAAATTTCCTAATCATATTTGCATCAACGGGAGACATTTTACATACATCAGAATCACATGTCATGACCATGCAATCCCCTCCAAAAGAATGCCAAAGCACAATGAAAGACAGATAAAACTGACTTCCCCACTTATGCAGTTGAGCTACAAGACCCATTTCATATCTTAGACATGCTGTTTATATGATAGGCTACTCTGACTTGATTTCTAGAATCCATACCAGAACCATGGTGTGTTCAGGGTTCTATTCCAAGACTTCACTTGGCCAAAGCTGCTTCCACTTGGAAATTTCTTCATTGTTATATAGCTTTCTGATTCCACCATAAAATCCATCAGCCTCATTCCCCTCTTCTCTATGGTCTTTCCTGTCAATTATTGTCTGTCTCCATCGTGAACCAGGAGTATATTGATGGAACTTTAACACTACGGTGTCTGCTACCACAAATTTAATGATATAAGTGTGACGTACAATTTAATGTTATAAGTGTGAGGAAAAGACAGTAATCCAAGTATCTACAATTATGTCAAACATGTATTATGGGATTGCCCAAACATGATAAAATTATGGGACTTAGTGTTCTTTTGTTTTGTTTAACCTTCACAAATTGTGATTGTAATATTTCATAAAGTTACAAGTCGTGATCATAAATTGCTGCCATTAAAAAAAAACACTAAATCGATGATTGGACCGTCTCCTTTCTAGCTGATTTTTACAAAAGGAAATCCCACTAGAAACATTACCTATCAATGGAGAGAAATTACTGAGGTCAATTGGGAAAATTGAATTCATCTTTAGGCGTAAGTTTCAACAGCTATAATGGATGACATCATATCCTACAAGCCCATTTTCTTAGCCAGATCATATATTCTATTCCGTCAAGTTGCAAATAGCAGGGGGAAAAGGGTTTCTGCTACATCACGACCAATGAGTCATCCAATGATAAGAGTCAATTGAAGGCAAAGGAGGTCCATCAAATTCCAAAGAAGATGGAAAATGGAGTTAAAAGTTGGAAAGCCAACAATAAGTAAAGAAGCCCCACGTAGCCGAAAGATTCCATCTTAACACGCTGATGGAAACCTATAGCAGACAAGATGTTCTTTAAGTGCAGCTGGCCCATCAATATTCCAAAGGAGCAGATGCTACTTTATGTTGGTAGAAGTTGAAACATATACAGAAGGATTTGTCCCGGGGACCAAAGAAATAGCATAACTAGTGGTCCACAAATGGAAAAGTTGGAATTCAGAAAAGGAGGAGGTCTAATAAGTGGAAGCATACTCTACATATGCATTCATAAACATTTTTTACAGGGAAAGATATTAAAGGGCTTGTTTGATGAACCTGAACTTATTATTCAAGAATGGTCCATTACTGAAACCTACCTCTTTCTCCTAAGAAGAGAATACACATAGCAAAGATATAGAATCCCAAGGATTTTAAAATCTCCATGCACTTAGAAGCAGCGTAGAAAAAAGATGAAGTGAACTCACCGCTACTATGACACCGGCAGAAAGTTTCATTCCCATCACATGACTCCAAATGACCAACAACACCATACCACCAACCTGAGATGCATAACATATGTAATAAAAAAAGACCAACTTAGTAATGTTCTCGGGCATCATATGTTAGTGCTGGCATAGTTCATGGTAAATTGTTGCTCTGCTATTTTTCAAAAAAAAAAAAAAATGGTGCTCTGCTGTCTCTGGCTGTTACTGACAATAGATTAAGTTCACCGCTATTTAAAAAGTTGTCTCCGGTATCTTTTGATGGACAATAAGACGATGATTAACGTTGAATATGAATTCTCGACAAACATTTAGAGAAAATTGATAGTGGAGGGAAGAACGTACCATAAGGAAACTCTTTGTTTCTTCTCCATTGAATCTCAATGTTGTCCCCAGGGCGAAGATCATTCAAGCAATCAGTGATATGTAGATCGTGCGGAGAAGTGTCAACAGGTGGTGCTCTAAGCCTTTCCCATGGCACATTATCCTCTATGGCTACTGCTCTCCTTCCATGTGGTGGGTATCTGAAGCAAAAATAAATTAGAATAAAAAATTTGGTCAACTAGAATCCTTGCTCTATTCGTTATTGAGACATAAGCCACCTTTCGAGGCAAAAAGCTGTTTCCAGAATCTATAATACTACATTTACATTCAAGCTCCAATAACAAGTGAACTATTGAGAATCAAAGTCCGAAAGACAGCGTTTTCAATTACCTGGCTTGAAATGAGTCTGTACGAGGATCATAGCTAAGATCAGCGTCATAGCACGACAATATGAACCCAACATTCCCATTCTGCGAAAGAACACATGTAAGAATCGTTATTACAAGAACAAACCCCCTAAAGCATGACAGACCAATGCTCTAAACTGTTTTTAACGAAGAACTAATTCACAGAGTAGTGATCCTAATAATTAAAATTTTAGAACTTTGAGCCAAGAAAAGCTAGCATGTGCATGATCATCATCACCTGTCGGTTATAGACCTGAGCTGGGAACCAGAAGCGGCCATTTTCAAGTGCAAGGTACCAGGACATGATTGAATCAACAGGCAAAGGACAGCTGTGCTTGCTATCAACATCAAGCTTTGATCTAATCCATGACATGGGTGAAACCATAGACAGAAGCTTGATGAGCCCCTTTTGGTTGCCCTGTTTACAACTGGAGAAATCTTTTCTAGTAGCTAAATGCCATTGCCACTCTCTATAAGCAGCAGGTCCAATAATCTTTCCCCATTTCTGCTTCATATGTCTTCCCCACAAGTGATCGCTCGTGCACCTTTCTCTCAAAGAAGTACACACACCCGCCATATTACAAAGCCCCGCAGGTGGCAGCCTCTCAAGAATGCACTCCAAGGCCAGTTCTGGCAAGTCCAAAACTGACATCCCTCCATTCTCATCCTCATTCTTTTGTATATACGTACTAGAAGTAAAAGCCATTCTCTTCAAGGGAAGTCTTGAGGAGATTCTGGTGATGTAAAGACTTTTGGAAAGGGTATTCTTTATCGAAGCTAGATTAGAGAATGGAACCAACTCTTTACAGAACAACTGTGACAACAATCTCACATCACTTGGCCATGGAGGCAGTGGTTTGAGAGAAAGCAGGGACTTTAAAAAGAAGAGGAAGGAAAAGCAAGTGATCAACAAGTAAAGTATCATTGAGGAATGGGAGGATTCGATTACGGGTCAAGTACACGTTTGGTATAATACGTTACAGGATGAAGTGGAAGAATCAACCAATTGTTGAAGGGCAGTGTCAAATAGAAACAAGAGGGAAAGGGACAAACCAAGTGGCCTCCTCCTTCCAACACCCCACGTTAAAAAATTACAAGGTGGGACCTTGAATATGGAAACTGGCAGAAATTGAAAGAGAAAAACCTTCCAAAATTAAGGGTTTTTATTGGTTGATTAGAGAAAGCCCACCAAAACCCAGGAGTGGGCCTCCTCGTCTAAAGCTTTAATTTACTCAAAGAGCCGAAGCTTTCATTAAAAAAAGAACAAAACTTTCTATCTTTGGTGAGTTGTCACCTTAACACAATCTCAGAATCAGAATCCAGATCAAACAATAATGGGGAGATCACACAAATCTCCTCTTCTAAACCGATTCGTACAGACAGCCTAAACAGCTGTCATTCAAAAAAGAGTGGAGTATAGAATCATGCACAGGGAAGGAGGTGGGATAGATAGTGAAAGGAGATTAGATCGAAGTTCCCACCGGAGAGAAAGCGATGACGGTCGTGGGGTGTAGAGAAAGTATGGGTCTTCTGACACCTGGAAATCCCAAGAAGAAAGCAAAAAGCATGGGAAGAGAAGTCTAGAAACAGAGACCCGTATCCTCAGCTATCTTAATCATGACAAGATTGAACAGAAACCTATAGAAAACAAATAACAGGGATCATGGAGAAGAAGAATACAGATCTGGGGTTGTTGAGAAACAACGTTAGGTGCACCCAACAACCCTCAAAGATCTGTATAAGATTATACTAAACACAATAAGATCAAATGCTAAAAGAGAACATATAAGACAAGGAAAATTAATATGATCCCTCACCTCACCTCAAATCATGAACACCTCCCCGCCCTCTCTCCCTCTCTCTCAGGATCAAAATAGTAAACACCAAGTAGTGGTCGAAGATAGAGAGAGCTATATATGAATAAACTTGAGTAATATGTGGTTATGGTTACGGAGAAACTTGTAGTCGTAACGTCTCGTCATCCATTGTAAAATCCTGACAATGCTGAGCAAAATTTGCAACCCCTGAAAAAGAAAAGAACAGAAAAACAGTTGAAAAAGAAACAGACAACGTGTGTATAGGTAACTGGTGGTTAAGACTTAAGAGGAGTTGTGTCTTTGAGGTCATCCTTTGTCCCTCCTTTTCTTCTTGTTACGACCTAATGCCATTTTCAAGGTGATCAGGGTACCATTACTCTATTGTTTTTCCCGTCTTCCACATTTATCATACAGAGCTTGTTCTTCAAGTAAATTTAATTCTTGTATCATGAATGGTTGCCTAGATATGCCACGTTTTCAGTTGTTCTATACTTTCATTAGCTCTTCTTCGTTCATTAACTTTTTAAATAAAATCACAAAAAATAAAAAGTTAATAAATATAGATTGAAAAAGGTAGAAAACATAAAATTGGCCTAAATATATAAAAAAAATGAGGGATTGTAGTTGGGGAAATTTTCCTCTTCTTAATTTATTATGAAATATATTTTTTATACTTTTTTATTTAATCACACAAATTTTTAAACATCACTCGTCATTATCAACACCCAGTTAAAATTATACTAAGACACGCAATTTGAAGAAATCTATCATTAACACCCGATTAAAATTCTACTAATACGCGAAATCTAAAGAAGTTCGATAGTACACATTACCCCAACATGATCGGTAACAAGACTATAAGCATAAATATCTCTCCTTTTTTTTGGGGGTCCTTTTGGTCGTAGGAGGGCAGATTAATAAAAAACCCTTAATATTATACATAAAATTCTTAGGGTACTTTTTGGGAATATAATTTCTTATTTAAAATATAAATAAATTTACGTGATTGTTTTTGTATTTTTTAACTATCATAAATTTTATTTAATTTTTTATAACAATAAATATCATTTAGTAAGGAATAGATAAATTATGAGATATTAATTAAATATTAGTTATCCGTGATTGACTTATCTTAATAACTTCCATTAATCAACAATGATTTAAAATCTCAATCAATTTCATCGGTTTAATAGTAAAAATCTTACACGTTTAACATTTTGGTCCTATTTAATAATATATATTTTAATTAGATTTTAAATTCTTTAATAAATATTTCAAGAACTAATCTCAAATATCCAAGATTTTTCTTTTAAAAAAATCTCAAATACCGAAAAGAACACAAAACTAAAAAAGTCAATCCAACTGATGTAAGAGTGAATTAATGTGATTAGTACTCAACAAGACCACGTCAAGTTTCATTTTTTGTAGTTGCCAAATTCCACATCGTTTTTGCTATTGAAAGTACAATATCTACTTTTTGATTAAGATTTGTAGCTGAAAAGGATTTCAACGGTGGATCACTTGAGGTTAATGTCATAAAGTTGACACCTACGAAGCCAACTTTGTTTTCGATTATTGGTCGGCAAAGTGGGGCATCGATGCTTCATTAGAGAAAGGACCCAATTTGTGAAGTCTTCACCTAATGTAGTAGCTGCTATTAATTGTCACCTTTATGACACAATAGCAACAAAAAAAGCATATGCGTGGTCAGCGACGGAGCTAGACTTAACTTTAAGGGGGCCGAAATTTTTAAAGGTAGAGATTTTTTTTAAAGGGGGGGCCACTTATATTTATAATTTTAAAAATTTTAAAATTATAAGTAAATTTTTTTATAAAAAATTTGAAAGGGGGGCCATGGCCCCCTCCCCTCTACATAGCTCCGTCACTGTGCGTGGTGACAACTAGGAATACCCTGTTTGAGTGTTTGGTATATACTCCTTACTTAAGGCTCTCCTTTACGAGAGGTTTTGAGCTCGAGTCAAGCTAAAGCAAGGGAGATAAGATATTTTCCTAATTGATGATCCTCTAGCTCTCTGGGTAAACGCTCCTTGTTCGGATCAATTACGGACGCTTCGCTTCCGGCGACAGGGTGGGAGTTAAAGTTACTAAGCAGTGATGGAGTTAAAAATTTAAAATAGGAGGACCCAAATATTTAAGATTTTAAATCTTGGGGGCCCAATGTACCACTAAGCTTTAAATAACTCTATCCATATATATATATATTAAAAATCAAAATATTTAAATTTTATAAATTTTGAGGGGCTACTAAAGAACCTGAGGGTTGTTGGGAACCTAATGCTGAGCAGGGTGGCCAGTGATCAATCAGCAGTCGACCAATCAAGTATGTGACAGCTTCTTGTGTGCAGAAGTATACATGCTACGTGAGAATATAAGGGATTTTAGGATTCCAGATTTACTTCCTCTAAGACTTTTAGGGTGAGGTCTTAGGGCTTAGAATTAGTCCGACAAATTTACCTCCTCTAGAACTCTTAAAGTAAGGTCTTAGAGTTTAAGATTAGTCCGATTAAGTTGAGATAACTAATGTAAATATAAAAAAGAAAGAGCATATGCGTGGTGAATCAGTGAGCAGTGAGCACCCACTTTAAGAGAAGTTGGTCTCTCCTTATTCCTTATGTTATGGAACAAAAGACAAAGGGGAATGCATTTGTTTAGAAAACATTTTAACAAACGTGTCTTCACATGGATCATTCATAGTTTTAGATCTCTGTATGATATGCAATTTTTTGAAGCTTAATTGTCTCCTAAAGTTTAAGCATCAAATTCCTCAATCTTTTGAGTAATTATTTGTCCTCCCACCATATTTTTCATTCTTAAATTTATAATTGAACTTTCGTTCGTTTTGCATATGCACTTGATAATCAAATAGACTTTGAGTTGTTATAATTATTTAATAATAACTGATAAAGTTGTTCCTTTTTTACTACAAGTTACATGTTCAAATAATACAAAAAGAAGATTCCATACATCGCAACCTTCTCCGGACCCAATAAAGCGAGGAGTCTTGTGTATTAGGTACGTATGCTGTTTACCATTATTGTATATTTTTATGAATTTTCACAAAATTGCACGTTTTCAGATGCTATTGCATTGTTTGCCATGCGTTGCTTTAAAATCTCTCATGTATTCTAAATGCATGCATTAATAAGACTCGGTCATGAGTGCCATGGCTCTTCTTCTTCAGATTTGAGACGAAATGGATTGTCCAAGCTTCAGTGGAACTTCACTTCTGCATTTGGTTCCAGCTTGTAAATACAGAGAATAAACGAAAGTGAGCAAGGATAGAAGATTGAAGGGACAGAGACAAAACACGACCACACTATATCTTTGGTTCCAAATGACAAAATTTAGTTTGGTGGAGTTGGCGGTCTAATAATCTGAAAGCCCAATCCAGTGCGAGACGGCTTGGATTACTTTTTATATCTCCTGGTGCAATTCAACTAACCAAAAAGAAAGTATTTTGCGTTTTACAACTATTATTTATTTAACATATGTAATAAATTAAGGGTGTGCATTAATGTAATAAAAATTATAATGAATACAGTGAAAAAATAGAAATGAATATAACTTCTATTATTACTTATTATATTAGAGGTATGGACTGGAGTATTGTCTTAAAAAGAGATATAAAAACGTTATTTATCTAATTATAATATATTACAAACCATTATTTTTTATTCCTTATCTATTCTTTTCTTCTATACCAACCATGGTTTTAAAAACCGGACCGGACCGGCTAGTCCGACCGGTTCGACCTATGACCGGTCAGCTATCCGGTCCAGTTCACCCTAAAAAACCAGTTTATAATTGACCCAGTCTGAACCGGTCAATTGACCGATATTTTTTTAATTTTTTTGATATATTTTTGTATTTTTCAATATTATTAATATTATATATAATTAAATATAATTATTGCATAATTATGACATCACACCAGTTCAACCGGTGGTCGAACCGGTCAAACCGATGACCAGTAAGGTCACCGGTTCGATGACCTATCCGGGTTTTAAAACACTGGTACCAACTAACTAAGCACTCACTTGATCTATCATGGATTTCATATACAAGAAAACAAGCCCTTTTGTGTCGTTTTAAAAACGTCACAAAAGGTCCTAAAAACGTGGAAGAAGAGCATTTGCGACGTGCGATGTAGGCAAAAGTTTTTCGCGACGTTTTATGAAAAACGTCACGAAAAACTTTGACACTCCGTGACGTTTTGTAAAAAGTCACAAAAATGTTAGACAATCCGCGACGTTTTTAAAAACGTCACGGATTGTCTAACATTCCGCGATGTTTTTAAAACGTCGCAGAATGTGAAAGAATCTGCGACGTTTTTATGGAAACGTCACAGAATGTCTTCTGCGACGTTTTTAAAAACGTCACGAAATGTCTTTCGCGACGTTTTTATTATTTTTATTATTATTATTTTCCATTTTTTGAAAATCATATTAATTTAATAATTTTTAAATTTTAATAATTATTTTTTAAATATCAACATTGAGCAAATATATTTTTTAAACATCATGGAACTTCCTTTTATTCATTTCAAGGTCAGGTCATTCAACGGGTCCTCAGGTCCAGCCCTGAAAAGCTAATTATAGAAGACGAATTAAGATAATGACAAATTACAAAATGCAAAAGTGAAGTTGCACGCTCATCATTGAGCAACATCTGTAACATTCCGTTTCCATCCAAAGAGTTAGAACCCTAAAAATTTGGTACATGTGAGATTAATCAAAGAAATTGGGACAACACATCTCATGCTCATGCATTACATAAGGTGCACATGCACATGAACAGTGGATCTTTGCACATAACAATAATTGCACATGCATTCATTGACATTCCGGGTATAATTGGTAATAGATGTGATTGTTTTGAGATTTATGGGTTATTGGTATTGAAAATTGATTTGGAAAATGAAATTGTTGTTTTAGAAATTTTGAAGAATTTTGGGAAAATTTTTCTGAAATTTTTAGGAGTAATTTTTTGGACTAGAAAAAATGCTTAGTGGCAAACTAATTGATAAATGGCAGTTGAATTTACTGTCCAATGGCATTAGAAATTTTGATAAACGACCTCAAGATTATTGACAAGTGTCATTGAAAATTGGAAGGCAATTGGACTAGAAATTTGAGACAAGATGGACTAGTTTTAAATTGGGCCAAATGGGATCATAAGAAAATGACAAATGGCAGTGACAAGTGTCACTACCACTCACCACACACCCTCATCCACGTTATTCTCCACTTGAAAGACCATAAAATGGATTTGTCTTCATTTTTAGCTCTTGCTTTCTCCATTTTCGTGGCTCCTTCTTCTTCCCTTCTTCTCCTTTATGAGTTCTTGTCTCACCCACATTGAACCTTGCTCTATCTTTCATTTTCTACTTCTATCTTATGACTTCTTCAATTTGCCACAAGGAACACCTAACTTTACCATCTTGAAATAATGAACAAGTGATGCTTGGAGCTAGGGTTGAGTAAGATTTGAAGAGCTTGGAAGCTAAAGCAAGTAAGTATCTTGATTTATATCATGGGTTTTGGTTAAATGAAGCAATTGTGATGATAATTTAGAGGTAAATTGCATAAGATGGGATTTTGGGTATATGGGTATTGTGTATAGTGAAGGGGGTGTAAAAATTGGTGTTATTGATGAGTGATGATTTATAGAAATAGTATAGAGGTTGAATGATTATGATAACGAGTTTGTTTGATCCTAGAATGAAGGGTGGGTTGAGTTTTGATGATTTGATTATGTGAATTGTATGTATGGGTCATGATTGATGGAAAGCTTAGGTAAAGTTCTTGCTTTTGGTTGTGTGTGATGATTAATGTTATATAATGTGTTATAGGGATGCTATGGAAGTTAGAATTTTGCATATAAGGATGATTGGATGAGTGTAGAAATTGCTTATGAATGGATGTTTATGTATATGCTCTGTTTTTAGTTAATGGTAAATGATAATTCATGAATTGCTTGTGAGTGATTTATTAAGTTGAATTAGGTAGAGAATGATGAGGAAATGTAATGGAGGAGATGATCTAGGTATAAGAAGGTATAAGGTGAGTTAGAGACATAAACATTGGAAAATCTGGAAAATTGTGCAGCAATATGATCTTTGAGTATGCTCCAATGTTTTGATCATAACTTCTTCTATAGTTGTTCAATTGAGATGATTTTTGGTTTGAATGAAACTAGAGGCATTTGACTACTTTTCTTATGAAGACCTTATCTTTAAATTTTCTCTTTAAGAGCCCCAAATCTTGACTTGAAGTTAGGACATTGAGTGCAGGAACAGTTATGAATGGATATGTATGCTTATGCTTCATTTTAGGAGTGTATGAACAAATAGGGGCTATGAATTGGGTATGAATGCTTTTGAGTTAAATTTGAGGTGTTTATGAAGTAGTTATTAACTTGAAATGATGAATTTTGAGTATGAAGTGTTTGGTACTTAGGAATAATGTATGTTAGGGGAAAAAAAGGATAGAAAGTTGGGAAGAATGAGAGGTAGTTGAGTTAGATGAATGAAATGAGTTGAGAGTTGAAGAATTTATGAAATGTAATTGATGTTTGAGTTGTTATGAAGTAGTTTGATGTGATAAGAGGTGATTTTGAGAGGATTATGGGTGTTTATGATATTAGAATGAGTGTATAAACCATTGGAGAAGGGTTGGAGGGGTTTTGGGAACCCCTATGTCCGTTTAATGGATCTTTTTGGGTCAAAAAGGGCCCCTTGCATCACCCATGTTCGTTTAACAGACTTGATGTCCGTTTAACGGACTTTCTCGGGTGAAATGATGCATTTTGGCCCGACAATGTCCGTTAAACGGACATTCACGGGACAGTTTTAGAAATCGAGATTTTTGACCATATTAAAGGCCGAATCTCACTTTTTGGTATTTATGAAAGTTGTAGATCTCGAAGGTCTCTTTCAAATGGTCCACAATCGAAAGCAATTTGACTTATATAGTGAGAGTTATGGCAATAGCGCCAAAGTAGGTTGGAAATGATTGAGAACATTGACATAGTGGATTCTTTTGGTCATAACTACATCATCTGACCTCCAAATGAGGTGATTCTTGAACCAAAAGATTTCTAAGACACTGTGATACCTCTCTATAAAATTTTGTAGCTTTCTTATCTGAATTGAAATAGATTGACCAAATGGAATTGTGGGAGTCTGTTGGAACAGTGTCAATGAGATTAGTTTTATTGAGCATACTTCAATGTTTTGATTATATCAGGATCTATAGGATTCCAAATGAGGTGATATTTAAATTGGAGTAACCTAGAGATATAGATCTTTAAATGTTCTCAAGAAGTCGAATTATGATTCAGTCTCTAAGATATCGAATTTCTAGATTGAATTTGGGTTTAGTACACTGTTTATGAACAAGAACAGTTCAAAAATGTTTGAGGCATACCCTTCAAATTATTGAACCAAATTGAGTGATTTTGGTTGCAATAGAAACTTAAGACATTGGAGTACAACTTTCTAGAAGGAAGTGTTGTTCAATTTTGCCAATTTCCTTATTCAAATTTTTATGCAAAGTAGACTCTGAAAGAGTGATCTGGAAAATTTTCTGAAGTGAGTCAATGAGAAAGAAATGAAGTTTTACTGGGTTTAGTAAGGCATAAACCTAAGTATGAATTATACTTAGTCAAGTTTTCATATGAGAATGACTTTTGTTGTATTAAAGGAACCCGAGATTGTCATAAACATGCATTCTACATATTCCTTATACATACATGTGCATTACATGAATGCTTATATTTGTGCAAGTATTAATGTATGTGAAATCTATGTACGACATAATGTCGATGTTGGGCCCCGTTCCCGAAGCCCAACCTTGGGGTCGAACCACGTTCTTAGGATCCAACGATCCGAACCAAAAATGAAAACGCTAGCGGAAACCCTTAGGGTTATCTCAACAAACCCTAGACCGATAACAAGAACCGGCATTTAGAAAATAACAAAAAATAACAAAATTTAGCAAAACAGGGGCTGTCCGTTAAACGGACACACCAGTCCGTTAAACGGACACAAATGGGCTAAATGCCTAAAACCCACCCGAGAGTGTCCGTTAAACGGACACTCATGTTCGTTAAACGGACACGCTACGAACAAAAATCCTAACTTTCCCGAGGCTGTCCGTTAAACGGACACGCTACGGACAAAAATCCTAACTTTCCCGAGGCTGTCCGTTAAACGGACACGCCTGTTCGTTAAACGGACAGATTCTGGACAGAAACCCCAATTTCACCCGAATGTGTCTGTTAAACGGACACCTATGTCCGCTCAACGGACAAACATCTGACCCTGTCCGTTAAACGGACATATTCTGGACAAATTGGCCTAACTCTCCCGAATGTGTCCGTTAAACGGACACACATGTCCGTCTAACGGACACGCTTTGGACAAGCATGCCAAAATCCACCCGAATGTGTCCGTTAAACGGACACTGATGTCCGTCTAACGGACACAAGCTGGACAACTAGTCC
>JANKOE010000008.1:7384079-7394578 GCA_026284465.1 Erythroxylum citrifolium
ACCTGGATCCTGGGTTCGGGAAGGTCCCGGTGACAAAAAAGTTTTGTTTTCCGCACCTGGTACATGTGATGTACCTCTCGGGATTTTCCTACACAACTAACTCCTTAAAGAGAGGAGTATGTTCACCATTATTAACAGAAACAGTGGAATAAAATCTCATGAACAAAGGGATGACAGATGACAGATAACTAACAGATCACGTAATTACAGCATGTGCTAATACGATGAGAGTTGGAGACAATGGAGCGGAGGAAGAGACGATTCGCAGGGATTCTGGAGATCCTCGACGCCAATAACCCTAACCCATTTTCTATACTCTCAGAGTCTGATATTTAACTAACGATTTGATAACTTTAATTTATTCAAATTCTGAGCAAACGCAAACCGTTACGTTTTTTCCAATAAAACGTCGCATTTTGTATTTCGTAATGTTTTAATAAAAAAACGTCACAAAAAGGTTATAAATTTGCGACTATTTAAGCTTTTTGTGATGTTTTTAAAACATCGCAAAAAGTTTTCACAATTCGCAATGTTTTATTAATAAAACGTTACGAAATGTATATATTTCTTGTAGTTATAACGGGCTGTTGCGATTACAATTTATACCAAATTTAAAGATTTTTAAGCATAGACACCAAAGTATATCAACTAGCTCTAAGGTACATCCATTCCTAAGTCCTTGCGACTGAAGGATTTTGGTGAAGGATTTATTATTATCATAAATATGAAGCTGTACTTTAACGTTTATGACTCTTCAGATAATTTTTCCCACTAAATTTAAATAAAAATGTTTTAAAATTTAATTTTGAGCAATTTACTTTCACTCGATATAATATCTCACCCTCTGATAATAGATTGTCTCACCAAATTTCAAAGTTGAAATTAAGTTAACGTAATAATCAGCAAAATTCTCAAACTAATCTTGAAAATAATCTCTTGTTATTAAAAATAGGACCAGACATTAAATTGATCAAAGAAAGTATTTAAGGTTTAAAGGCTCAACCAATAGTAAACCGCTACAAAACCGATATATAATAAATAAAAATTAAAATTTATAAGAATAAGTAAAAGTAAAATATTTTATTGAAATAAAAAATATTAGTGTTTATTATTATGAAATAAACTAATATTAAATAAATATGAATTTAATTTAAAATTTAAAATAGAAATAAAAATCAAAATTATATTTCCGGCGTTCAGAATATTTAGTTAGAGGAGTCAATAGGTAGGGTGGGCCCGGGCAGCATATATATATATTTTTTAAAATCGGTCAAAAACGACATTATTTTTGAAGTAACAGTCAGGTCGGCCCGTGGCCCACCTAATCTTGGCTTGTGGCTTAGTCAACTTGGGCCAAAATCAGGCTGGGCCGGGGGGATTTTGTTATCCCTATATTGTCGACTTGATCTCGGCCCGTGACCTGATCAACCCTGGCCAAATTTGGGCTAGCCCGGGCCGGTTTTTGTATTCCTCAATTTAATATCGTTTTAACGTCTCTTATTATTGCACTGTGGTCACACAGAAAAAAGGGTAGAAGATATTTAGAAAAGAGACAAGTATTATGAATCATTATCTTCTATTCATAAAACTGCAACATGCTCGCAAAAATAACCACAGAAATAGAACTAGTATGACCCTTCAAGTTGTCATAAGGCTCTATTATTAGAGTAAAAAGCAGGGGGCTATAACATGGGAGTCGTAGATAACACTATTCTCCCTTCACTTTGAAGAATTTAGCACTATTTCCTAAAACAAATTCCTTATCTTGCTTCAACAGGCTCGTTATCTTGGACCTGCTGTGCGAGATCTGAGAAGAGAAGATTGAGTTCGCAGTAGCCGCCCAAGGAGAGTCAACATGACTCAATTTTTGCATCTCTTGAGTTACCCACAAGTATCATATTTACTTACATGCAAGCAGTGAAATATAGCGAAGAGAAGATGGTGAAGAGGCGAAAAGAGAGTCAAAAATGAAATATCCGTATATTGATAAACCGGTTCACTAAAAAATTTGTCGGTTCTCTAATAAGTCAGATGGTTTTTATACTAAGAAGTTTAAAATCTGAATAGGAAAATTGGCCAATTCATACTATTTTTTGGTCGAATTAACCAGTCCGATTAGATTTTTAAAACATTGTTAAAAACAATCAATAAAAGAAGATAATATTTTTCTTCATTGAACATACTCTCTTTGATTACATTCAAAGAAAACACACCATCAAAAGCTAAATTGTTAATTGTCACTACCGCGAACTCAAAAAGAACAAGTTTGAAGCTCGTCAGTAAGAATAATCTTCACTGTAGTAAACTTGTTGATTATATCTTATAAATCACTTGGATGCTCTGACACAAATTTATCAGCTTTCAACTTCAAGTTTATAACCCTTCGAATCAAAGAGACCTTTCGAATCAAAGAGACCTTGTTATGGGCAGTCTTCCTTTCATAAAAACCCTCTAGCTTTATTCACAACTCAAAATAATTCGTTTCTTGAGACACATAGATCAATATACTGATATCAATCTATTGTTGAATCGTGTTTAGAGTTTTTCACTTCAGCTTTTCCCACTCTCTATCTGACATCTTCTATGGTTTCAAAGGAAGAACATTTTTCACGTCCACATCAATAGGATCGAAACAATCCTTACATTATAAAAGATCTCTATCATGGGACTGAACCAAAGACCAACAACAAAAATTACTCACAAGAATTAACCAGTGGAATAATGTGAGACAAAAAAATAAAATAATAAAACAAATACTAAAATTTATGTGAAAAACATTTCAATATAGAGGGAAAGCTACAGGGCAAATTAACAAACAAATCAACTAAATTTAAATAAGAATTTA
This sequence comes from Erythroxylum citrifolium, assembly GCA_026284465.1. Classification (NCBI taxonomy): domain Eukaryota; kingdom Viridiplantae; phylum Streptophyta; class Magnoliopsida; order Malpighiales; family Erythroxylaceae; genus Erythroxylum; species Erythroxylum citrifolium. The sequence goes on from JANKOE010000008.1 coordinate 7,386,925, forward strand.
CAAATTTAATCCTGACTAAGTGACTCTTGCTCAAAATAATATCATACCTCACAACTATTACATCAACTTGGTTTCAATCTTAAATCAACTTACTTGGTTTCAATCTTGAAGCTTGATAAGACAACTATAAAATAAATTGACGTGACAATCAACAAAACTCTAAATCTAACAACAACAAAAAGTCTTTATAAACAACTTGTTGCTAAATACAATCAAGGTGAAGATAATCGTTTTATGCTTGCTTTCACTTTTTTTTTCACTTTTTGGTGGTTTAGCTGGTCTTATATCAAGCCTACACCCTTTTTTATATTTTAAAAATAGGGTTTTTTCCTACACCGTGTAAGTAATCGTATCCTTTTCAACTTCAACAAAATCATGAATGTACAGTTACAAAGAATTATACAGTCGTCACATACGGTTATGTACATGTCCTGAACAATGACATGTATACTACCGTGTATGTCCTTCCTCTTTCACTGCCTAGAAAAACAACAGGTATTTAACACTCTATACAACCATGTCTGCCTAGCAAAACTTGTTTCAATAGTCATTTGTCTTGTATTTGCAAGTTCATCATTTCTACGAACCCTAAAAGTATACACACAATCAGTGAAAAGTCAATTCTTATGTGAAAAATAGGACTGTATGCTGAATAAAAAACACCACTCCAACCGTGCTTAAAACTGTAAACTAATAGAAATATGCGAGGTAGAGTTGGAACTGGCTAGGTGGGCTGGATGATCTGAACCCTGTTATAACACCAGTGGGCAGTGGTGGTGATTCTGGAGACGCAGAGCACGAAAAGCATGAAGAATGGAACCCAGATCGATGCAATTGACAGTGAGAAGAGCATTATAGGGCAATCCCAAGGCAAATCTTTAACGTCCTCATAACTTCGCTTTTTTGCTCCTTTAGTGTCTAAAATCTAAATGTGTTGCTCTTTAATTCTTTTCTATGCCCTCTCCTTTTGTATCTTCTTTTCAGAGCAGATTCCATAATCATTACGACGTCAAACTTAAAGCCTGTTACGATCATTACTTCATACTCCCACTATCCTTTTCAATTTGGACTCAATGTCATTCCCTTACATTTGGTTATGTTAGACTTTAGATTTGCATTACATCCGGAGAGAAAGACCCTCCTACTCACACGGATCAAAACGACATCAATCTGTAGCTAATTATACAACATAATAATAAAACGACAACGTTAATAACCAAAGAAAGCTAAACGAGGGCGTTTTGTAAACATGGTAGTATAACGAGTAATGACCTTTTTATTCCTTTATCACCTTGTAGATTTAGGGTCAACTCTCAAATCATAAAATTAAAATTTTCAACATTGTGATGATTACCCACACTTGATTTCAAAATAGAAGCCATTTTGCTAAGGGTGAACAAGCGTTCTAAGACTATCTTTTGTAAACATTAATTAGTGAAAACCATGCATGTAAGAGTCTAAGAGAACTCTTGTGTTGACAACTAGCTACAATGCATTTCTCTTGAACTTGATAATGATTACAAAAGCCTAACATAGATGTTAAAAGGAGATCTACGTTACAATTCTTGCCTGTCAACCACTACCTCTGGTTGCAGCCTCTTCATGCCACTGAGAGACACTCCAAAAAGCTTCACTGATTCATGTGACTCCTTATGAGCTAAGTTCAACTTGCTCAGATCCTGATGATTAATGGTGGTTTCAGTCCCAGAAACGGTTTGATCATCTTTACATGTAGAGTCTAACTCCACAAGCTTATTATGAGTTGCATTGCAAGCTTTGTGGTAGCTATCGTAGGGCACTGTTTCTACGTGGTTTTGAATGAAGTAGATAATGTCATTGTAAAGGGTCTTCATGTGGGAAAGTTCTGACAAAAGCATGCAATTTTTCCTCCTCAGTCGTTGGTTGTCTTGGGAGAGTGCTGTTAAGATATCAGTGCTCGGTTTTGGGGAAGGCAATGGCGGATCTATCCATCCAAAGCTGTGATTCTCTGGCTTGAGGTAATGAGCTGGTTGGTCTTGATGATAATGGAAATACTGTTGTTGGTTTTTTCTCCTGTGGATCTCACACAACAAATGTTTTGCTCCTTTCTTGAAGTACTCATTCGCAAACTCCCATCTCTCCGCTGTTACCTTCTTAAATCCCTGCACAATTTGTGAAGCATTTGAGCTATATGAGTTAATTAGTAGATGGAAGAAAGATACAAGAGAATTTTCATGAACACTGGACAACAGTACTATCCACACACACACAGAGGGGGGAGAGGGAGAGGGAGAAGAGAGAGCTCACATATGTATTAAGCTGTCTGACAAAGCTTGAGAAGTTGTTGTGTTTGAAGTAATTGGGAAGGAGATCCCTAGCAAACTCAGAAGGTCTCCACACAACAAAGCTCGTCTCAAGATGACTCCAAGACACAATATGGTCTGTGAGAATGTCATCAACAAGCTGATATGTCTTTGTTAAGAAGGGAGCTGGTACTGCCTTTTGTGACTCCACACTGAACACCATCTCTTCACTGCAACTCTCCATTGTAAACCCTAGTTCCTCCATTATCTACTGATGATTCTGTTATACTTTAAGCAGCCCACAATATTCATTTCATGATCATCTTCTAATACCAGTTTAAAAGGAGAACCTCTCTCTCACTCTTTGTCTGATTATAGCTCTCCAACTTTTTGAAGCAGAAACATATGACCATGTCCCTTTAATTTTAAAAGCTATCTTTTCCTTCTCTTTCTCTTACTCGCTCACTGTAGTTCTAGCTTTAGGAAGCTTATGACCCATAAACTATAAATTAAGTACTGAAGTTGAACAAGCATGACATTATAGCAACGAACCTTAAATTAGTGACTAGTTGGACAACAAGTCATAAACATTTGTTATATCGAGACTTTGGTTTGGTGAGATACTCGTTGAAAGTACAATTTGGAAATTAACTCACATGATTATGTCATGTTTATTACAATAATTAATAAGGGAAATGTTTATGCAGCTGACATCTCTAACAAAGAACACTAAATCCATAATCTGCAGATATGACCATACATAGGACATAGAATTAAGGAAAGGACATATGCTTTGTTCTATTGGAGAGAAGACGCGTGCCCTTTTTTCTTGGCAAAAGGGTATGAATTAACAGACTGTAACTTTAAATCAGTCCTGTAAGAAGGATAGTTTGGCAAGTGCATGTGCTGTGGAATTGGCTTGTTGTGTATAAATGTGCACCACTTTAGCCTCCTTTCTGATGTATTCTTGCAGATTTCAAAGCATACCCGTGACTTAATTGGATGCTATAAGAAAAGCTAGCTAGAGTTTCAATCACCAAAGTGGATCGAATAGTTATCTACCAAAACTTACTAGTAACATGAAACATCATATTCCATTGCACATATAATATAGTACCCATCATCATTAATTAATCTTTTTCTCCTTATAAGGAGGAAGATTCAATTCCAAAAACATATGACCGAGTTGAGAAATTGCAGTGGACAGAGTCGTGGATTGCATCACATGATCACACTCTTTCTTCATGTGACCTTCTGCACTTGTTAATAATTTGTCTTTTAAGGTCTTTCTCAAACGCACAAAAAGAAAGAATTAATTAAGCTAAAGGCTTCTCTCTGTCAGGGTTTAGCACACTGCAAAAGAAAACAATGGAAGGAATCAACTAATATATACTTATAAGAGCAGTAGAAATCATTCAGTCAGGTAACTGCAAGACTACAAGTAGGTTAAATTCCATGTTCCGAGAACAGACAACACTGGACACAATCGTAGTTCGTTCGTATATGCAACAAATACTACCACTGAATGTTCTGTAATAAACTAAGTCATTTATGTCTGTATCTCTACATCCAGGTTCGTGTATATGTGGAAAAGTAGATCGAATCCAAAGTTGATCGAAGCTCAAGCTCAAGTTCAAGCACATGGTTGATTGTCTAACGTACATTTATTAATTCTTGGGGTAGTGAGGTACTTCGTGATGCATGAGAAATCCAAGGCAGATGAATAACAATGATGCAATCTTTCAATTATAGGTATGATTTCCCTTTTTCTTTTTTCTTTTCTCAATAATTCTTCTTTTTTATATAAATTTCTTGCAAAATAAAAATAAAAATGTTAAGGTAATTAAGAAGTTTGGTAGATAATTTTATTTTTCTTAATTTTTATTTTTTTAAAGCATCTTATAATTTAAAATTTTAAAAATCCAAATTTTAATCAAATTATTTACAGTAAATTATATTCTAAATTTAGAATTTTGTCTAATTGTATAATACTAATGAGAACTATTAAAAATATCAATTAAACATTTAAGCTTTCAATAATTGTAAATATAACTCAACATTAATTAATTCTACTGTTAGCAAAGATGTTCATTTACTTGTCAACACACATGTGATATTTAGATAATTATATTAATTTTTTTAAAATGATTAACATTGATTTACCTAAATTAAAAGAACCAAAATTGTCTTAATTGTCTAAATATTATTGTCTTCTGTTACAAGACAAAACTTTTCTTCTTCGAATCCTCTATGATTTCTGACTAATCTATCCTGATTTTAAGGATGCACATTGAATCATTTACCAGTTTCAATCAACGATCGAAAAATTTAATCAGTTCGATCGCTTTAACCATAAAATTTTTGAACTGTTTAATTTTTCGGTTCTGTTTATTCTTGAGAGATGGATTATTCTTAAGAGTTACTTGTTTGTATAATAATTTAGGTAAAAAGCCTTCGTATTATTGTTGAACAGAAGTTTCAACACATCGAAAGAATACAGTAGCTTGTTAAATTTTAGACTCTTTTATGTTTAGAATTGGAGCTTTGTCTCTATCTCTCTAATATTATTAATTTTTCTATTTTTTATTTTTTGTTCCTTATTTGTATACAAAAGTCTCGTAAATGTTAGTTTTTATCTATTCTAATGTATGCTTCGTGGAAATATAATGGAGCATTAGATTCATAAAGCACTTATGGTTTGAATTTATGTAACAAAAGACTGTGGCTTTCTTTCTATTTTGATTTGTTTGTTTATTAGTTGTTTGATCCCTCATTCCTGGCTGGGAGAGAAAATATATGTAAATAGGAAAGATGATTTCTTTATAACTTTTTGAATTACAATGGTGAATTTGTTAAAATATAAAAGCGGGAGTTTGTCCCATATTGAAAAAAAGAGAGGAAAGAAGACCAACATCTAAGTCTAGTGAACTACTCCACCTATCACTAATTGGTTTTAGGATGGAACCTCACTTGGGTTTGTATGTGGTCTAGTTTTCCTTCTTGTGTGGACCCGTAGGCCCATTGTAAATTCTAACAGAACTTTCCTCTTCTTTCTTGAAAAGTTGAGTTAATTATGCAATAGGTATATTGTAATGCTATTCTTATGTTTTGTTATGACAAAAAATATATAATTGATATTGTCTTGCATTAAGCAGGTGGCTTTTTGAAGATGATTTTTTGAAAACTTGAGTTTAAAGTTTGAAGAACTTCATTAATCTATAATATGCCAACTAACGTAATGAATTACCAACTAACACTCTTACTTTTTTTTTATGTGCATATTGATAACTTTTGAATTTTATTACGGTGGGTATTAGAAAGATACGAGGGACTGTAAATATATTCAGGGTAAGATCAAAAGGAAGAAGAATATAAGGGTCGATAAACTTAGTATGCTAGTATTGAAAGGGGTGTTAGAAGACAAAAGACAATGAGTGACATCAATATGTTATTAATTTCTTAATGAGTCAATGTGATTCTTAAGAGAGTTGAACTTGTAATATGATAAAGACATATTGTCAATGTTTACTCATATGCAAGAATTGAACTATCACAATATTCAAATCTACTACGAGTATGGTTATAAAAGCCCTTTAATATATGGTAAAGAACATAATTCTAATGTTAACAATGATGATGGAACTAATACATAATAGAACATAAGTGTTAATAAATAAGGATAGTTCCAAGTTAGTATGAAATAATATGATGAAGACTAACTTTGTTATAGAGATGAATGCTTCTTAAAATGATTCCTCTTGAGATGAACTTGTATAATAGATGATGAAGAATATCTTAATATGAGATCCAATTAGAATCAATATATTAAAAATGTTCCTAATGGGTTTGACTGCAATAATTTTTTCAAAAGGGCAAGAAGCAGTGATAAAGATTGCAATAAGAAGGCAACTTATTGAAAATTCACAAAGGTAAGAAGGGAGTTTAAATGATTTGTATAGTGGTTATGATGACAATGATGTTTCAACCACCAATGTTTAGTGACTATGGATGATATGACATATATATGTTAGCATAAAGAAATAAATTATACTCAATTCATAAGTGGATACGGAGGATTTTCAAATTGAAACTAGTGTAAAGGTCAAAGGAGAGAAGTAGTTTAAGGAAGCAATAAGAAATTATGTAGTTTTAAATAGATATGATAAAGAAAAGATGATAAGTGATGAAAAAATGGAGGTTATTTGTAAACAAACAATGTACATTTAGGTTATATGATTATCTTGGAAATGAAAGAAAATGTTGTCAAGTAATAGAAAATAAGCATAATTGTAACAAATTGCAATGAAACAAGTAAGCTAGCAAAAAAAAAGGATAATAAACAAATTTATACATAATTTTAGGGAGAATCTAAACTAGAAAATTAGTCAAATGATGGATAGTTTTCAAATAAGGTGTGAATTATAAGCAGTTAAAGCCTAATGTATATGGCTAAGTGGGAAGCTTCTGTGATGCTTATAAGATCTATGAAAGGACATTACATGAAGTTATAGTTTTATAGATATGAGAAAAACTCGTCATTCAAATAGAATTTGATGAAAGTTCTCGGTAATCAATGCTTAAGAGGTTTTATATGGAGTTTGGTGCATTAAATAATGGTTTTTTTTATGTTAGTTATAGAAAAATAATTAGGTCAGAGGTGTTGGTTTTTTTTAAGAAGAAGATATGTATGGAGAAAACTCTGTATATTTATTTAGCATAAGCTTGTCAATTTATACAATTTTTCTTTAATCAAAATTCAAAATTGTATAACATTTAAACTAAATCAGCATAGAATAAGCATAAAATCTGCACTTAAAGAAAATATTTTGATAACTTTGACTGTTTCAAAGTCACATGTTCAACAAGAGGGATTTTTTTAAGGCATTACTCAAAACTACAAATGGAAGTGATGAAAACAAACATATGTTTTTTATAATTTGGACTATAATTAAGGAAAAGAATTACCAACTATGATATTGGTTTTTGAATCTTCTTAGTGAAGGTTTGAATATAAGTGAGAACGCATAGAATTTCATAAAAGTTGACTTTTACTTATTCATGCATATCATGTAGGTTTTAATACAAAATCATTTGACACGAGTCATTTAACTAATTACACTATTTCTTCTTGAATTCTGTTGTTGCGTTAGTTTCTTTTAGGAGGCGCTCGGTTCATAAAAAGTAATGGGAATGAGAATGAGAATGAATATAGGGAAGAATGGGAATAGATATAATCATTATAATTATGATGGTTAGTTAAGATGAAGGAATAATTACCATTACCATTGATAGTGATTGGTTTGAAAAAAATATTGTAATTAATTCATTACAAAAATGAATTATATTTTAATTAATTACAATATTTTAACTAA
>JANKOE010000008.1:7409881-7469259 GCA_026284465.1 Erythroxylum citrifolium
CCAACTTCTTAATTTCCTGTTTATGAAAATATGGATACCGATATGGTTGGACATTAACCGGATTGCTGTTGGGAAGTAGATGTATGGCATGATCATAGGCTCATGGTGGAGGCAAGCCTTTTGGTTGCTGAAAAACAAGCACGAACTGTCACAATAAGGCAGCAATTTCCCCATCCAAGTGCTGCGGGTCGTCGGGTTGAGTCATCACTAAGTCCAAACGAAATTATTCTGCGATGGAATTAATCCTTTGCAAACGTCACAATCCATTGAATTGCACCGATTGTGTTACCGGAGCATATTCACCAGTCCATCGAATGGTCTTGCCATTAGAGGTAAACTCAAAGATCGAAGCCCCGTAATCAGTCATGACCAGCCCTAATGTCGATAACCAAGCCACCCCCAATACCATATCCCAACCTTGCAATGGCAATACATAGAAATCAACCAAAATCTCATGGTCCTGAATGCGTACCGGAACTTGCTTAGCCATCCCGGAACATACCAAACATTCACCACTCCCCACTAACACTGAAAAACTGGCTGTAGAAGTAATTGGCAAATTAAGAAACTTAGCCACTCTCGTTTGCATGAAGTTGTGCGTGCTACCACCGTCGAGTAAAACCTGAACAGACTTGCCCTGAACCATTCCCTAAAATCTCAACGTTGAAACCGAACATCCCCCTGCCAAAGCATTATACGAAATCGCCGATTGTAACTGATTCGAAAGATCCGCAACCTCAGTTTCCAAATCGGTTGCAGGTAAAAGAGGCGATGAATCAGAACCCGTGATGTTCGGTGGCTCACTCTCTTCCTAGAGCAACAGTAACTGCGGTTGTGCACGACACTTATGGTCCCATGTATACTTCTCATCACAATGGAAGCAAAGACCCTGAGCTTGACGTTGAGCAACTTCCGTCGAAGATAAACGGCGAAAAGGGACTCGAGATCCACCAGGAAGTGTGGCTGTGGCGGTGGGTGAAGATGAGGTTTGTGTATGGGTTAGGGTTGTGGCTTGAGTAACTGGTTTAGGAGTTGGAAGTGAAAAATCTAAGGGGGTTAATCAGTTCGCAGACAATCCAAAATTAATTTTCCGAACAATTAAAACGACAATCACAACTGCAAAATAACGAAGACACCGACGTTTGGTAACGCAGTTCGGCACACCTTGCCTACGTCCGCGGGGCCCTCACCCAGATTAAATTCTTTCACTGTAGTTCACAAAAAATTACACCAGATTGATCTACCCCGTAAGACCCAATCTATGTAACCGACCCACAACCTAACTACCCGTGAAAGATTTTCACGCCCGATAACACGACCGACTCGTGTTAACCTTGTTAGAGGATTTTTTCAAACTCTTCCTAATTAAAATCAAAGATAAATAAAATCAAGATCACTACTATTTCAATTCTGAACTTAGACACCAATAAACCAAGTAGCAGTAAAAGTTCTTCAACTATCAATCTATTAATATAGAATATTCAGTAGACAACGTCAACTACAAATCACGATTAAGTTACTTGCTAAAGGTCAAACCATAGTCATGTATTGCTGCACCAAAATAAAGCCTCACAACCGATCACACCAACAAGAAATTAGAGACGTCAACAACACAGTAGCTGCCAGATGCAATCACCCACGATTTTTCTTGAACACATGCCACAGTCTGCGCAGCACACCCAAAAAGAAAAACCTACTGCCTCTGCCACGTTAGCCAACAATCACGTCACCTTCCAAAATTGTCGTGGACATAAAATCCTCTCAAAGAACCCATATACGCAGCCACCAAATCCTTTTTGGATTTCATCCTTATCACCTTGTGTATCTTGTACTCTAACACAATTTCAAATTAACTACTTGGATTTCTAATAAAACACAAACTCCACCTTTTATATGTCCAATTTAAAAATGTCAAAACCAAACAAAGAATATATAAAATATATTCTAACACAAATAATTTAAAATAATATAAAATAAAAGTGAAAAATATGTTATAATTTTTCTTATAAGAAGTTACAGCTAATATTACTACAACTTCATATCTTTTACCGATTCACTTAGGGTCGATGGATATTGTACCTAGTTACTCTAATTTATGAGTAGGAAGTAGGAACCAATAAACACACATAAGGCTCATTTGGTAAACAACCAATCAACTCTTTTTTTAGCTGATTGGTTGTTATAAGCTCTTTAACTTTTCAAACAGTTATCGTCTGTATGGTTAGCGTCTTCAAAAGGCAGAGACAGAACGAGACGGAACAGAAGAGGACAGAACAGAACAAGAAAGAATGTTTGGTGGACAGCTTCTCCAACAGCTTATTTAACGTAATTAGCTATTGTTGAAAACGCTTGTTTGCATCCTCGATAAGCAGCTAATGTTCAACTTTTCCTTTCTTGTATGGATAAGTCGTTTTCTTGGTTTTAATGAATGGGTGAGGAGGGGTTTATGTAGTTACAAGTTAGAAGCATTTGCAAATTTTTTGTAAAATTTAATTTTTATTCTATTTTTATTATTGTCAAAATTTTAAGTTTTTGTAAAATTAAATATTTAATCGTGACCTTATACATTTTTTTTAAATCACGTCCTTATAAGTCATTTTTAATTTATTAAATAATAAAATTCATAATATTATATGAAAAATACTAATATGATGTAGCTTGCTACATTATTCATATTAATAGAAAATTTAACGTTGAATTATTATTTTATTATTATTAGTAGTAGTAGTATTGTTATTGTTGTTGTTGTTGTTGTTGTTATTATTATTATTATTATTATTATTATATGTTCTATATTTTTTATTAGAGTTATAAACTTAATTTTCGTATAATTAAATATCTAAAATCTAAATTCATATAAGAATATTAAATGAAATACTAAGATATATAATATTCATATCCTTATAATTTTTTTAAAGTCATGTCCTCATAAGTCGTTTTATACATAAACAGCTAATACTAAATATCTATTTTTACCAAACATCAAATAGCAAACAACCAATTCAATCAGCTGGTCAAATCAGTTGATAGAATCAGCTATCAACTAATGGTTGATAGAATCAGCTAACAGCTAATGCAATAAGCTGATTGACAAATAGGGCCATAATGAGGTTCTTGTGACACGTGATCTTATCGAATATGTTTAATTAAAGAGATCTGTTAGGGTGAAGAGGTCTATTATATTATCTCATTGGATCGCTTAACTTGGTTAATTAGAATGACTATGATATTGGACATATTGTTAATCTAGTTACTTTTTCGAATGTTATGTTTGGACTTTATGTAGATTTATGGTAGGATGTAATGAGAGATGAAATATAGTTTATAAAACATAATTAGATATGTGAACTTATTGATTTGCTTCAAAATTATAAACTTGTTGGTTGTAACTAAGTTTATAACACTAAAAAAGACATTGAAATTAAGGTTAAGTGGGTTAAAGCGAGGTTAATTGTCAAAGTTTCCACTAAAAGAGGGGATATTTTCTAAAGGTGCATTTAGAGTGATCATTAAAATAGTAATCTACTATGATGATACGAGACTACATCATATGGATGTTAAAATGACCTTTTCAAATGAAGACCTTTATAAGAGGTTTATATGGTATAAGTTAAAAGCTCAGAAAGATAACAAGAGTTATTTGGTTTGTAGTTTGAGAAAAATTATCATATAAATTGAAACGATCTTTTAATTAGTGATACCTAAAATTTGATGAGATAATCATTTCATTCGACTTTGTAAAAAATAAAGTTAAAAGATATATCCACTAAAATGTAAGGTCATTTTTTTAGTTTTGTATATAAATGATTTCTTGTTTGCATCAAACTTGGCTGTGTTATATAATGTTAAGAAACTTACTATTTAAATACTTTGACTTGAAAATTTTTGATAAATCATCTTTTGTCTTTAGTATTTAGATTCAGAATAGATCATAAAATTTATTTAATCTCTTTTAATGAGCATACAATAAGCATGTTTTTCCAAAGGTTTAATATGGCAAATTATAAACCTTATGCAATACTAATCTTCGGCAAATAGAAATTATCTTTTACAAAATATTCAAAGATGAGGTTAAAAGAAAAACTATGAAGAATGCTTCATATTTTAGTGTACTTGGCAGCTCGATGTATGTTCAAGTCTATGCTAGCCTAAAAGTTGCGTTTATTGTTAGACTATTAGCAAGATATTTATTCAACTTAGGTATAAATCACCGTAATTTAGTTAAGCAAGTTTAAAATGCCTTCAAGGAACAAAGGTCCAAGGATTTTATATTAACATACAAGAAAGTTGAGAGAATTATATTTGATTAAGTATACATATTCTAACTTTTTACTTTGTGTTTAGATGATAAAAAGTTTCACATCAAGTCACGTCTTATGTTAGGAGAAAGAGTTGTACGAAAAAGTATCAAAGAAACACTGATGACCTCTTCTATTACGCATGATTAGTCTTTTGTATGATATGATGTTGCTTTAAAAGTAGTTTGATTAGAAAATTTAACTTTGAGTTACTTTTGATTATTTCAATTGTTAGACCAATTTGGTCATAATGTGATAATCTTTTTACAATGTTATTCAATAACAACAAGAAGAATAACATAGGATCTAAGTATTTAAAAGTCAAATATTTTACCATAAAGAACTTGAACAAAAAGCTGACATTATAATGGAGCATGTTCCAACTAAGTATATGTTGGTTAATCCTTTATCTAAACGACTTCGTTCTGTTATTTTTAATAAATATTGTTGTACTTTTGAAGTCTTTTGACTAAATTAGTTAAAGATGAATGTATATTTGCTCAAGATATAATTTCCTTCTCATCTATTTTAAATGCATTGTTTATAATAGTGATGATTATGATTTTGTTCTTAGTAATACAAATTATTTTGCATTGACGTGATGCTAGCGAAAGTCTTAAGATTTTTGTCAATCTTAAGTATATGATAAGTCACCGGACACATTTACAATTTAACATTAGTCTTACGTCTCTTGACATATTTAATTATATTGATATACATGCAAGTTTTATGAGACATAGAAAGATATATGTTTTAATCTCATAAAAGTTCTGTTTAATATATAACAAGAGAAAATATATTTCTTTATTGTAGTTTAGTATAAATTTTAAATAAATTGAGATCAATAAACAAAATATCATACTTTATAGATCATTTGGAAATCATTGTTCTTTATCTCACTATATTTTCTCACTCATGTTAGTACAATTATTAGATACGTGTTATTGTGTTGGATTTACGTGATATATTACACACACACACATATATATAATATCTTCTTATATTGGAAAGTTTACAAGACCAAAATATATACTTTAGTTAGCTTTAAATCAAATATTTTACAAAGATTAACCAATACAATATTATTTTTATTCATTTAACTTTTGTTATTTTTCTTTATTGCAGATAAAGTTCTTGTTTGGTAAATGACTTATCAATTTTTATTAGTGAATTGAGAGATATTTGGTCGTTTGATCATGTCAAACTGTTGATAATCATGTTTGAAAATCAGTTGATTAAATTGGCAGATTGAACTTAATCCGTTGCTTTTGAAAACGCTCATATAAGGAGTGTTTTGCTCAAGCAGCTGAAAAATTAAGAAACGAAAAGATGATTGTGTCCAAAAGTTATTACAAATTACTCCAGCTACCATATTTTATTATTACTTTCCCTTCAACAGACACTAATACCCTAAACTTCATTGATTTTATTTAAACATTTCTCCACTTTTCCCCATTATAGTTAAACAATTAAAAAACATACTTCAGTATCTAGAAGTTCACCTGAACAATAAGTTATTAGTTAAATAAAATAAAGGAAAAATAAGCATTATGGGTTAATGATAAGTAAGTTAATATACTAGAAAAATAAACTTTAACTTGATTAACATGGAGAAAGAAAGTAGAACTAGTATTATTATTGTTGTTGTTGTTGTTGTTGTTGTTGTTGTTGTTGTTGTTATATGTTCTATGTTAGTTATTAGAATTATAAACTTATTTTTTGTGAAATTAAATATCTAAAATCTAAATTCTTGTGAGAATATTCAAAGAAAAATTAAGATATAATAATCATGTTCTTATAAATTCCTTTTTTTTAATGTCATGTCTTCATAAATCATTTTACTCTTAAACAACTAATATTAAACAACTAATTTTACCAAACATTTTTAAATAAATATTTGATGTTATCTACTGATCAAATCAACTGATATAATCCACTGCCAACTAACCGTTAATAGAATCAGCTGATAGCTAATGCAATCAACTGGTTGTCAATTAGGATCAAAACAATTAATATTTATCTAAAAGAGAGAATAACAGAAAATTTTCTTCTAAACTATTTATTAATTACCCTTTTTAAAATTAAGGCTAAGAAATTTAATTTTTGATTCAGAATAAAAATATCAAAATGGTCCGATATATAATTTAATTAAGTGAACTGTAGTCTAGTAAAAATGTTAATTTGTGCATTAAAAATGTGGAAAGATGTTATTTTCATTATTTTAATATTTTTTGTAAGGAGTTTGTTCAAAGCTCAACAAGCTTTCTCAAAGTATCTGTCCGCTTACTCAAACAGAAAAGGATAACAAAATAATTACATTTCTGCATTATCTTAGTTTCTGCATTGTCTCTTAGGAAATGCAAGAACATTGAGGAAAATAGAAAGTAGAGCACGTGGAGGGAGAATTTGTGTACACCTCTCTCTAGTGATTGAATATATGCAACATATATATAATACATAACCTGGTAAACAGTTGGCTTGAGTTCTGGCTTCTCATGAGAAAATCACCACGAGGGTCTAATGCAGCAATTGATGTAGGTCAAGAGCCTCCTTCTGGGCTGCAATACGGCAAGAAACATGTATAACTAATTATCCTTCCTCTACCTCTCTCTCTCTCTTTTCTTAAACTTAAAAGCCCGTTTATAAGAGACAACATCCTCTGTCTAATGTTACTCCGTCTTATTCTACCTTATAGAATTTCAGTCATTTATTTTGCGGGATCTACGCGAGACCCATGCAGGACCCACATGAATAAATGGCTGAGATTTATTGAACACAATAAGACACCATAATATTAGACGGAAGATCTGTACTCAATTTACGGTGCTCAATCCCTGTAATAATCCACATGCGATGACCAAGGGGATGTGGACCACTACAGGTATATATTGAGTCGTAAACCACAGGGTTGGATGAAAACCAAGATGGGCAAGAAAAGAGGGGGAAGCTGGAGACTTACTGTAACAGAATCTTCTTGATGGAGACGATGATGACGACGATGATGATTGTAGTTGGTTGCATTCATAATCTCTCTTTCGTTGCCAAGGCTGGCGTGCCTAGGATCATACTTGTGCTCTTTCCTTTTGGCACGAGCTTGCGAGAACAGCACAGAGTAATTAGTATCATCATTGGACTTGGAGTCCCACCCTCCAAACTGAGGAACTGATATCCATGCACCATTCTGTAATCACCAAACCAAATGCCACATTTCAGAACCTTCCTTAAATTCTAAGATGTATGCAGGAGATGCAAAACTTAAACCTTGTTTTGGTTAATACCCCCCTGGTCATCAACGCATATTAACCAAAACAAGCTCAAAGAATCACCATACACATGCAGTAAGTTAATTAATAGGTGGCATAGTAAGCTATACGTTTTCTTAGATAATTTGGTTGGGAAGTACCTGCCTGTCACAAAATTTATAACGATTAGAGGAGGTATTAGTGTGAAATGAAACAAAACATAAGGACAATGGCAATAAAACAAGGGTAACAAAAACATGATCCATCACTTGCCTCCGTCCAGTTCCGGCGTTCCATAGCTGCAACCAAAAACGATGGATTATACACTGACCTACCTCACAAGTACGCAAGCAATCACGTACTTAGAATTGATTTCTCTTTTGCCATACTATTCACAAACAATTAATGAATAGTGACCATGAGAGCTTGCTTTCTGGACATAACCAATTAGCTATTGGCTATGTTATATGTGATTAACGTACGATGGTCTTGTTTAGCCAGAAACAAGTTTTCTGTTGAAGGGTACTTCAAATATAGAGATGATTAGGAAATAGATCGATAAGAGTTCCAAGTTTAGAAAGCCATTAAACGAGTGATAGATAGGGCAGAGTTACAGGGAGTGGTGACCCTGGCATGGCGGCAACAAAGCTTCATACGTAAAACGTTCCTAAACAAATATGGGCCTCTGAACAGAACATATGCTTATATTTATAAGGAACAGCTCATAACTCCTCCTTTGATCACTTTTGCTTAGTCAAAGTTCAAATTCTTGAAAAACCTTTATTTACATATCACTTTCGATTTTATTCTCACGATATTAAATTCAAGTGACTTCGCTTAATTAATATGCAGGTCTGAAGAACATTCCCCTTTAGAGAGCCTCTCTTGAAATTCTATTAACTCCGGTTTGAAAGAAGTATACATTCGTTCAACTTCAAGGTATTCATTTCCCTCTCGAGGCAAACCTAAACTTTAGAGGCCGAGACAAGGAAAACTAATTATCAGCTACTAAAATATTGAACATTTTGTCAAATGTTGAACAAAATTGATGGCTTTGGACGATTCAATTCAACATCTGCAGTACGGCTTCAAACTGGCAATCCATACACAAACTGAAAAAAACACACGGACCGTGCCTCCTAATCCTTTCCAAAGGTATAGAATATTAACCCAATCGCTGCCATTTATCAAAAATGTTACTCAAAATCTGGGATGTAGCAGACAGACAGAGAAAAACTCCTCATATTTACTTAAGCTTCATTTTCTAGCTAAAGACTCTCCCTTATATTCACCACCAGCTGTGACCACAAAGCCTGCTCCTACCTGAGTAAGCCAATACAAAACAAAATGTAAATATCTGCTGCGGCAGTATGAGTGCAGTGATGTTGAGAGAGGATGAGAGAGCACGAGAAAACTTACCTGGCAATCTCTTAATACAACCCGCTCTTGGAGCTGTACATTACTGCAGATCACAGAACCTTGGATTGAACAACCATCTCCGATGGTAACATGATTCATCACAACTGAATTAACAATCTGCAGTTACAAATAAGAAAGATCAATCATTTCAAAGTTCACAAAGCCAACTGTGGCCAAGGCAGTTACAATAATTTTTAAATGATAGAATCATGAGTTTCCTCGTGGCCTTGATCATAACAAAGAACCATACCTTGACATTCGAACCTATCCGGCAGTGTGGGCCAATAACAGATCGCTTTACACTACACTTGTCACCCATGTGTGAGCCTTCCCCAAGCATACAATGAGGTCCTACCTACAACATGAACTTACTGTGAGAGATATGTATCTGGAGGTTGGGGATCATAAAGTGATTCCAATTTTCCAATGCCAATTGTAACAACAGATTTATACATCAAAGATTTTGTTTGATATTGCTAAACCTAGATTTAGTGATTTTATAAACAAGTTCATCTTGTGAAGTATAAGACTCACGGTAGTTTTTGATCCAAGCTGCGCTGAGGGATGAATTACATTGTTATGAGCAGAGAAAGAATACCCTGACAAATGATTAGCCTCACCTATTACCTGCATTTTTAAACATTTCCAATTGAAACGATACATGCCAAACATGGCTGTAAAATAGCAAAAGTGAATACTGGAACATATTGACTTACATCCCGATTTATGTCACAGAATGATTGAATAGATTCCAAGCGTGCACAGTATTTGCTGTTGCTGGCAATATAAGCACAACATTTATGGGTTCTTCGAACAGATACAGAACCATTGTGATTCAATGCAAAAAGTTCGTGAAAGTTTGGAGCCGATCCATGAGCCATGATTTGAGAGATGATCGCCTGGTTATTCTGCAAATTAACCTTCTCATTCCCATGTTCTTCAGCTTGTGGCATAACACTCAAGGATAGCTCTGATCTCTATAATTCATTAGCCAGAGTTTTACTAGGTTTGCTTTAGCATAACACTATACTCATAAAAGAAAACAGAGCATCTTAATTGGCCTCACCAACTGGCTCCGTATAAGATAAGGCAGTACATCATGCTTTAGACTTTGAAACTTCTCCTTTTCGTTAAGTACTTCTAGCAGAACGGACCTGAAAAAAGCATGTTGAGAAGATTAAGGATGACTCATGTGAATTACAACTTGGAGGCCAGGTCAAATTACAAATGCAAAAAATCTAAATGAGCACTTGCATATCAACATATTGGGAAGAGAGGGTACTCTAACCTCTTGAACGCATACATATGGGCATCCATAAGATCAGCTCGTATCTCCATCTAACAAAGGATGAAAAAATATTATAAAAAGAACAAAATTCTTCAAATTTGTTCCCAATATCAACACGAAGTTATATCCTCTCAAACTATTAATTAATTTATATTTTGTCTCAATAAAGAAAATGGTGAAGTATATTACCAGAGTAAAGAGGAAATACCTAAGGTGAGAAAAAGAAAATTTCTCGACAGACATGTTATGTTAGAATGGTACTTCAATTTCAACACAAGTGCAAATGGGCAGGTGATCAGAATTTTTGTTGAGAACCTAAGGGTGTAATTTGAGACATTTCACAACATGAAAATTGAGAAGCATAAAAGGAACATTTTATCCGTGCATGGGTAATACAATAGCCAAATAAAAGATGGGAATAAAGTATCTTGAAAAAAATCACAATGCTATTAACAAGTCATGATGATGGCTCATCATATTTCCATTACTCAATCAGTTTTTAGTAAACATCAGAAGTTGACAAAATGGTCTTCCATTACCTGGCCAACAGCACGTAAAATACTCTTCTGAATTCGAATATCTTTTTCAACTTCTGCTCCTGAAAAAAGTTAAAAGACACCGCCTAATGAACTGACACAGTACAGCCAAGAATAACTTACAGTTATATTGTCTGACCTGTTGCTATGTACAGCAAAAACTGCTTAGATGGGTCCAAACCAATGATATCATATCGTCTTGGTTTCTTGGCTTTTTCTTTGCCACCGGCGGATCCTGAGTCTACAGGTCCACTGACATGAGCAGAGCAAAGCATTGTAGTCACCACAGCATCATGACGTCTATGAGTAGCAGCTAGTGCACCAGGAGGAACATCAGAAACAAGATCACCACTCACAACCTGCAGGAAGATGAAGTGCCAATGGTTGTAAATAGGTAAAACCTAGGCAGAAAATGTAGTCAAATCTAAATACCAACCAAGATGTCATTAGCAGTCAAGTGATGTGAAATGGCCCGAAGAGCACCAGCAGTTCCAACATCCTCTGGAACAGCAGCAACCTATAATATGAATATATAACTTCAAAGTTTAGGCCAACAATCTATAAACTACCTAAGATTGAGAATGGTATCAATAAAGAAGAATTTTATATGATAGTCCTAGTTATGATTCTATGAGCAAGCACGGTCCAAGGTTTCAGACATATAAATGCACTATGATTAAAATATTGAAACTCGGACCTCATTCTTGAGAACAATGAGAAGTGCATTGACAAGTGGTATTGATGATACAAATTAATTAAAGTTGCTCAACACAGAACAACAGCAAATTTAGAGTTTCACAAACATGTCACGCCCAAAACCAATTGGTCCTGATATTCATGTCCTTTTGCCCACATTTAACCAGTAAAAGACAAATAGCAGTTCATTATTCTTCCATCACCAATGCCATATTCTTGTTATGCTTGAAAATTAATGAATGTAAACAATGCACAACTGTGTCTAAGATTATACAGGAGCACAATGATTAAAATTTTTTAACTAACTCCTAAACCAAAATGAGAAGATCAACCAACTAGTGGCATTGTTGAGACAAAAGAATTAAAGTAGCTCTACAAAGGAGAGCAGCAAATTTAAAATTTAACCTACAATGCCAATATCCAGGACACAAGAACAACTGATCCAGGAAGTCCTATCCTTTCGTGCATAATTTTTCATTATTTCATTGCCACGTTCTTTTATTATTGAAATGCACTAATGGAAACAATTTCAGTTATTTCCGCTTTCCCATTCTCCCAAGTTGGTAGTTCCAACATATTGTAGAGAGGACTATATTTCATAAAATCAATCACCAAAATTTAGCAATTTTTTTTTTGAAAATTCAAAATTTAGCAATTACAAAGCACGCAAATGGTGGATTACAAGAAAATCAGAGGCAAGACATTACCTCTACATGTAGACGATCAACATAAGCCCCTGATATCCAAGCACCAACTCCAAGAGCTGCATCTTGTCCTTCAACCACCTATCTTCAAGAAAAGGTACACTATTAAAAGAAGGAACCAAAACCCTAAACCCCAATACTAGAGACCACAAAAAGAAAAAACAGATTTAAACAAGAGCTTACCACAATAAGGTTCTTAAGGTTACTAAACTCCAGCTGCTCCAAAACGTAGGAGAGAACAGGACGGTTAGCTACGGGAAGTAATGCTTTGGGCACCTCCTGCACTTTTTCAGAATAAAAGAAGAAACAATATTTAAATTATTAAAAAAAGATAACGAGGGACCCAAATTGAGGGTTTTGAGGAAGAAAATGCCTTCGTGAAAGAACAGATTGGCAATGAAAGAAAATGGAGGCTAGTGGTTTAGGGTTTTCATGGTGGAAAGAGAAACAACCTTAGAGACGAGAGGAACAAGTTTTTTCGAATTGCCACCAGCAAGGATCACCACTTGGAAATCCATTATCTTCGTCAGAAAGCAATGTCTGATCGAGAAGTACGAACTTTAAAGGCTTTCACTATTTGAGGGAGAAATTTGAGGTTTTTGCCTGTAAATTTTCGCTACTCCGGTACTTATTTCAGTATTTTGGATGGTAGGAAGAGGAACACTATTATAGCAATAGCTTCTTTGGAATGAAACTGGCCAGGCTTGTAGCCTGTGTGGGGATGTAGCTCAAATGGTAGAGCGCTCGCTTTGCATGCGAGAGGTACAGGGTTCGATACCCTGCATCTCCATTTTTATTTTTCCCTGAAATCTATTTGATTAGTGCTATTCCAATATTTTTCATACTTTTTTATCCATGTTTATACATCAATTTATAATTTTGTAGCATTTTTATAACATATTATACGTGGGTCTATTAAAAATAGTCTTTATCGCAAGTTAGGTTAAGACTACGTATTATTGAAACTTTTTAAATTTCGCGTCTCAATGGACCTTTAATTTGGTGTTGGCAATGATGATTATGATTGTGTTAGAGAACAAAACTTCAATCCTCATTTCTAAAACAAGTTATAAGAGTAAGAATTCGATTTACGTTCCTAAAATTAAAATTTTCGCTGATTGAACGAAGAAATTGATTTTATTATATTTGATTTAAAGTTAATTTATGGTGAAATGAGCCAATTTATAATCTAAAATTTATCCAAAAAACATTTTTCTAATGTTTTAAAATGTTAAAAAATTAACCTCATTAAAATTTCATTAATTAAACATTATGTCAACATCAATGTAATATTTATTTTTCCTTTTTATTTAACATATTAATATTATTTCAATAACACCCGGTAGAATGTTAATACTAAATAGACAATATATAATATTAAAAAGTATCATACAAAGAAGATAATTTTTTATCTTTCTTAAAATCTCTAATCTTTCTCCCTTACTGCACCCAAATCTAAATCCCTAATTATATACTCTAATAATATTAGTAATCCCTCTTCCATTCTTCAGCTACGTATGCAAATTATCTTATCAATTATACTTGATCAGGCTAGAGAGAGCCTGATAGGAGTCGAGCTTGACTCGACCCGGCCTGATTTATTTTTTATTTTTTAAAATTGAAAAATTAAAAAATGATATCCCTTGATACTATTGTCGCCTGTAACCAAAATAATACAAACTCTAGCAATGAAAAATGTAGTTAGTAAAGAGTTGAGATCGTTCTCACGAATAATTTCAACGGTAAAAGTTATACGACTTTAAAACTAAAACAAATTGGAGGGGGTTTAATTCACGTAAATTTAAGAAATTAAAATGGCAAAAATCGAAAATTAACAAAAATAATCAAATATGGAAATTCAGTAAACAAACCTTGGTGTCAGGTCACCTACGCTATCAACTAATATGGATCCTCGATATAAAACTCAGTTCATTAGCAAACATTCATTGGATAATGTTTTCTGTTAAGATTAAATAAATAGAAATATGTATTCTAAACATTCTTATCAGTCAACAACTTAGAAACGATCTTAAGTTTGATTGATTAATAACTTTAAGAACTAAGAAACCAATGAACAAGACAACACATGTATGACATGCATTTAATCAAATTAAGCATCTTCTTAGAACTTCCAAACTATAACGTAAAGATGATAATCTTAATTGCCACTTTGGATTAGTAAAACTGAACGTCAAATCCTACTAATCTGACTATAAATTAAACAAATCAATTCGTGCGCACCTTAGAAATCAATCAATTCAACTATGAAAAGCAATTCGGAAGCCACTCAATATTCATCAATGAAATAAAACTTTATTTAGAAATCTCACACATACTAGATAATAACGTGGTTCCCTTCAACCAAGAAGAAAGATTTAGCTACTCATAACAAAAGTAAAAACCAATAACATAATAGCAAAATACAAAGTCTCCATTTCTGGTCTTTTCTTAGAAAAATACGAAAAATCATCCAAAAACCATAAACTATGCAGAAATGTAAAAAAATTGCTAACCCTGAATGTTTTTAATGATTTTCAATCTCTTCCCTCTTCCCTCGTGTCGTAATCTTCAGCAGATACACTCCTCCTATATTTAGGTCGCAAATCCCCGTCAATAAGGCAACAACTTGATTCTTAAGATCATGAAGATCTTAGGTAGATCGAATCTAATTTCAATCAGATTCTGCAGATAATCTTTTTCCTTGCACGTGCTTATGCTTAGTCAATTATTTTTTTTGCCAATTGGGAACTCGAATTGTCTTAACTTTCCTTGCATCTTTTTTATTCAATTTCATCTTTCATGTGTTGAAAATCATCTGAGAACAATTAAGAAATAAGTCCATTAATTTTGGATAACAATTTCAACACATTAAAGAGATTTATATTCAAAATTAGCACAAAAATGACAATTTAACATCCTTTTTACAAAATTACTTCGTTTTTTTGTAATTAATAGACTTCGGACTGGGCTGATTCTAGGCAGTCTGAATATAAAACCCTTTTTCTTTTGAAAATTTTGGGTTCAATGACCTTGCAATGGGCTCTAGCCTGAGCCCGAACCAAATGTCATCTTTACTCTCAATTTAATTAAGGGCTTTTTATCCCTCGTCTATATGGTTAGGCTCTTTTAGTCTCAATCATGAGAACAACTAGGTGAATGAGATAAACAATCAAACTATTAAATTAAAATAAAAACATAAAAAGAGTAATTTTGCCTTCATTTTTTATAACATTGCTTTAAATTATCTATGACTATTCATAATTTAGGCATTGCCAATATTATTTGTTAATAGTACCTGCCTGAAACTGAACTCTTTTAAGTAAAGTTGGGTCTCGAATCAGTTTAAGCCTAAGTTTGATCTATGAATTGACCCACTAAAAATACCTAAATCTAAATCTATGAGTCAGCTCATTGGCATGTTAATTGCCATCCTTAATTGAAATCGGTCACTTCTAAATCTAATGCAGTAGCTTTATGTTTCTTCTTACAAAATAGAGCCAAGTATCCCATCCTAATTAGATAGCTTCCCACATTCCATCGCTGGTGAAGCGCCTCTGACGAGTGCTTAGCTGCTTAATCTGGCTCTGTCATTTCTTTGTATTCCGATCTTGTTTTTCTCTTCTCCGTGCCTTGTCAAACTTGGCGGTTGTCAAGTTGAAGTAACAAAATATAACAACGAAAGTAAATTTTTAATGGACAAGTGGAGATCAATCAACCCCATCATTACTAATGAACGAAAGAAGTCTGTGTCTGCTTACTTTCTTCTTGCGACTATAAGACTACTAATCTCCCTTCTAACGGTCTATTTGCTAACAGTTTTTTCTTTTAAGATATTCACTTGCTGGTAGTTCGTCCCTAAACCCCACAATTCAGCGAGATTTCAACTGTCAATGTTGATGATGATGATAAACAGTTAGTGTTAATAGGCATAGGTTTTATGCATTCGAGAAAGCGAATTAATATTTTTGTAAGCATTATGAACTTATGATACAATTGATGTTGCCTAACTAGGTTATTTTGTATTAGTCGGGTCTTTTATAGTTGTGATGCAAATAATATTTGTAGTGTTAACCTAATTATTTTGCATCAATTAAAAGCTTTTGGTTAAGGTATTATGTATATGACAGATATTTTACATCATTTGCATTATCCGAGAAATGTAAATTGTATTAAACTATATTACTTGATTTTACTATAGCAATGGAACGGTAGATATTATGGTTATGTTAATGAATTGTATAATATTTTTGATTATTAAATTATATTTTGAGGATATTATGCAACTAATGATATGTTGATGCAAAAAAATACTAAAGTATTTTTTTCTTCAAGAGCTATTGGAAATGAAATACCCCAATATACTTGATTTTAAGCATTTTGTCGTTATAAATAGGGTAAATAAAATATATTTAAATTTTGATATAAATAAAATTTTAACGAATTTTTATTTTTCAAGATTTTTAACAAACCAACCACCATCAAAGGTAATGGTAATCATTCATCTGTCTTAACCAACCATTATAATTATAATAATTATATTCATTCTCATTCCTCACTATATTCATTCCTATTCTCATTCATATTCTCATTACCCTCTGTGAACCAAGTGCCCCCTTAATAATATTTTAGAATATGCACCATTCAAATATTAAATAAAAATTGACACCATAAAATGTAACTCTAAGAATAATGTCCAAGTAGAAATTCCGCTGAGATGCAAAGTTTGAGAAGTTTCAGTAATATGCAGTCTTGCCTCCAATTATTAGAAAGACACTTTTCGATAGACCCCAAAAAAGAGAAAATATTGAAAATAATTTAAAGAGTAAAAAAACAAATATGTAAATAAATAAAGATTAAAATTAATATAGTATTAAATTTAATTTTAAAGTGATTTAATACATAAACAGATCAAAAAACTAAACTAAAGAGCAAATACTACTAACAAAAGTATTCAAGGTAATGACATGACATAAGAAATAAAGAAAAATTAATAAATTTTTTAAAAGGCCTATGAAAAGAAAATGTCCTCTCTATGTAAGATCCTCTACCCTTATCCTAGTTTATCAAAGTCTCCTATTAAGGGTCAAATTCTCAGTAAGCTCTAGTAGTGTAATATTATATCTAATCATCTCCTCCCAAATTTTCTTACATCTTTCTCTTATTCTCTTAAAATTTTGAAGTACAATCTTTTTACTTGAACATCAAGATGTTTCCTTTTAAAATGCCTAAACCACCTAACTCTTGTCTCCAATAACTTATCAACTTTTGAGCTAACTTTATTTCCACATCAGGTACAATCCTGTGATTTGAAAAGTTACACTATAAAAACTCGATCCTAGTTGTACTTAACTTAAAACACTTTAACTTGAACGTATCCTTTCAAAGTTATAGCTTGACATTAATACTCTCTTTTGTCTCATCTATTAAAACAATATCCTCAGTAAACAACAAACACCATGACACATCCCCTTGGATTTATTTGGTGAGTTTATCCATAATTATTGCAAATAATAAGAGGCTCAATGAGAATCATTGATGCAGTATAATATCGGTAAAAAATACTTTGTCTCTTAATGTCGTCTTTACTATAGTCTTAATACCTTAATACATATCCCTAGTAACTCTTATATAAGTCACAGGAACTCCCTTAACTTTCAAACATCTTGTATTATTTTCCTAGGTATCCTATTATTAGCCTTTTATAAGTTAAGGAAAACAATGTAAGTCCCTCCATTTGTTCTTATAATAATTCATTAATCATCTTAAGAGGTGTAAACATTCTGTTATGGACGTTTCTGACATAAAATCAAATTGGTTCTCTATGATAGTTACACATTTTTTCACTCTTTACTTAATTACCTTCTCCTATAACTAATAATATGTCTAAGTAGTTTGATGCCTCTATACTTTTTATAGTTTTGAATGTATCATTTGTTCTCCACTCGTTATGCATTTTGGTAGAATTGAGGATCACATTAAAAACTTGGTTAACCAAGTAAGACTCTCCTCTCCTAAACTCTTCCACATTTTTATAGGTAACTCATTAGGTCATACTGTCCTTTCACTCTTCATCTTTCTTAAAGCTCTTTTAATTTTTTCTCTCATAATTTGTTGATAATAAGTAAAGTTGTGATAATTCTTGAAAGTGTTAAGATTACACAAGGAAAAGAAGTCATATCCACCTTCATTAAAAAGGCCATAAAAGTAACCCTTGCTCGCAGAATTCTGGGGGGTATATTCCGGTCTTATACTGGCATGGGATTGAGGTTATCGGCGAGTGATAGAGAAAGTGGATTCGTTAAAGGTTATTAATATTCTCTCTTCCTCCCATAGTGATTTGACTGAGACCTCTTTTTTGGTGACAGGTATCCGAGACTTGATTTTTCGAGCTTGGGAGGTGCAACTTCAGCATACACACCGTGAAGGAAATCAATGTGCAAATCACTTGGCTCATTTAGCCTCTTTTGCAGAGCACGACATGCATACCTTTCAGGAGCCACCACCGAGCATTTTGGCAACTCTTTCCCAAGACCGAAATGGAACCCTCTACTCTCGAACCCTTCATCGAGGTTTAAGTGCCAGGCAATAGTCTTTCTGTTGTTTTTCTTTTCCTTGTAACACAAAAAAAAGGCCATAAAAGTATTTTTGTTGCCTTCTTTTGATGTCATTTATTTTTTATACAATAAACTTATCTATGACTCTCACTAAAATTTATAATTAAAGTATTAAAATACCATTTAACTTACTAGTTGACAATACAATATATTTTTAAAGATAAGAATATTTGCACATTAGGACTAATTACTTTTTCCTTAAAATAGCTTTTGATCAGCCAAACTAGTCTTCTCGTTGAAAACATTCCGCTTGATATTGAGTAGATGTGATCCTTTGGTCTTGTCTATAACTGGTTCGGTTTTTGTCCTTCATCACTCTTTGTTCTGTCCCTTCCGAGCTTTCTATCGTAAGCCTATCTTTCCTTATGCTAGGGTCAAACTTCGCTTCTTTATAACTTCCTTGTTTCCTTGAGGCAGTCCCTATCGGAAAGTTTTCTTTTGGAAGAGAAGTGTTGTTCATTTTTCTTAGTTTCTGCTTTCCAGAGGAAGTTAGCAGAAGAACTTGGTAGCTGAAGATGGAAGGAACAGAAGAGTACTTAAAGACATTGGCAATTTAGTGATAGATCATGCGGTGCAAGGGAAGGTAAGCATTTAACGAGGTCTTCTGAGCATTTTCTAAACAAAGTTTTAGATATCAGAAACTGACTTATGTGTTGTACTTCCCTATCAATTTCGCAGAAACCAATCGTAAGTTCTGTAGATAATGAAGTTATTGGTAATGTGGCTAGAGGGAGAAGGGGCCCAGTTCCACCAAAGGCTGCAGCAGCTGCCATTAGGAGCGTCTTTCAGAAGTGTAAGCCTGAGGAAGCGATTGAGATAAGGTCTAACGGAAGTGAAGAGAGTCAATCAGTTAGCAGAAGAACATCCAGGGCAAGAACTTCAAGTAAGGAAATGAAGATCCTCACGCCAATCCTCACTGCTCGGAGCAAGGTAATTCAGATAGTTACAAGACACTTATTTTTCTCATGTATGTTCTTACTTTTTTACTTTGTTGACTGTGTTAGGCTGTTTGTGGTCTTAGCAATAAACTCAAGGAGGAGGATTTACTGCCCAACATTGATGCAGAAGATGCTGATAATGATTTGGCAGTTGTTGAGTATGTTGATGATATCTACAAGTTCTACAAACTCACAGAAGTAATGAAGTCTTTTAATCTTGGTTTTCTCTGTTTCTGTTTTTCTCATCAGAGGCATTAAGGATAACTCAATGCAGGTTGATGGTAGGGTACATGACTATATGCAGTTGCAGCCAGAAATCAATGCCAAGATGAGAGCTATCCTTGTGGACTGGCTAATTGAGTTCATCGAAAATTTGAATTGATGCCGAAAACAATTTATCTTAGTATCAATATCCTTGACCGATATCTGGCAGTTAAGGTTGTACCGAGGAGGGAACTTGAATTGGTTGGAATCAGCGCAATGCTTATAGCTTGCAAGTATGAAGAGATATGGGCACCGGAGGTCACTATCTTCAAATTTTCTGCAACTGTCATGAAATTTGTCATTTTTTTGAGTTAAAATTTGCAGGTTAAGGACTTTGTTCACATATCAGAGAGTGCCTATATCAAAGAACAGGTTCTGGCAATGGAGGGGGCTATCTTGGAGAAGTTGGATTGGAACCTGACAGTACCTACACCATATGTTTTTCTAGTCAGATACGTCTAAGCCTCTGTTCCATTTGACAGGGAGGTAAGCTGATAGCCTTCAAAGTTTTAATACCTTTCCTTTTATATTCCAACCTCTTGTGTAGCGATGGAAATTGGCACCAGTCCGATCTAAGCTGCCTTTTGAGGTCTAAGTTTAAGTTTAATCCCAAATCTGAATTTATTTAGATGCACCCCCATTAATCAGTTTGACAATGAATGATGCAGTTGGAGAACATGACCTTTTTCCTGGCCGAACTTGGTCTGATTCAATATCCGATTGTCATTTTGTATTGTCCCTCGCTGATAGCTGCTTCAGCTGTATATGCTGCTCGAAATACCCTTGACAAGCGGCCATTCTGGACTGAAACTCTAAAGCACAACACGGGCTACAGTGAAGATGCACTGATGTACATTTATTTGGTTCACGAGGCTGTGTGTAAGTTGTTTCTGCTCATACTTTATCGTCACCGTGCTAATTGAGTTGTCTGTGCAATGTGACAGAGAATGTGCGAAGTCATTGGTGCAATCCCATTCTACAGCAGCAGATAGTAAGCTCAGGACAGTGCACAAGAAGTTTTTAAGTGTAGACAGGGGATCTATAGCTCTTCACTCCCCTGCCAAAAGCCTTGTGGCCAAATCATCGTGACAGGGTTGGCGTCTCCGTGGTTTTACTGCCACCAGTTTTCTTAAGGGAAGCCATAAGTCACTCAGCATCATGTTCCTGTTATGATCTCGTCTTGTATAGACGAAGCCATACGTCAGTCAGGATCATGGTCCTGTTATGATCTGGTCCTTGTATAGACGATGGATAACATTTGCGTTGATTGTTATCATGTAGATGTTGAAAGTTGATTTTTCTAGGACGAAATTTACTTTCCTGCCCTTTCAGATGTTTTTGTTAATTAAAGAGGAAGTTAACTCCTACTCGGCTACTTCATTGATTAGTCTTGGAATAGACATAAACTTATTAGCCACTCTCACTCTCTCTTATCTTTATCCTGCTCTCTCGCTCAATGTCCGAAAGCTGCAACTCTCGCCACTTCTCGTGGCTGGTCAAGTCCTGCCTTCCCAACTCACAAGACACCACCAATGCCCTCACCCCCATTCCCCTCCACAGCCCCATCACCACAACCCCCACCACTCTCTCAGCCCTCCCAGATGACCTTCTCTTAGAATGCCTCTCCCGCGTCCCCTCCTCCTCCCTCCCCTCCCTCTCCCTCGTCTGCCGCCGATGGTCCCACATTGTCCACTCATCCTCCTTCCTCTCCCTCCGCCGTATCCGCCACTTCCACTCATCCACCCTGTTCGCCCTCTCCTCCTCCGACTCCGTCCTCTTCACTGCCTCCCTTAACTTCAAACACAATGACCACTCCACGACCCTTGATGATTCCAACATCCTCGGAGATTGGAAAGTTTCCACCTTTATTACATTACAAGCACCATCGTTAATCGATAACCTTAGTCACGCTCGCTTGTCTTCGATCGGACCCAGAATCTATATCGTCGAGCGTCACGGAGTCTTATGCTATGACACGTGGACCCATTCACTTACTCTAAGATCTTCAATGAACTTCCGGCGAAAGAAGTTTGCTTGCGCCGTGGTATCATCTAAAATTTATGTCGCCGGGGGCGGCGGCTCGCGCGCTCCTGCGGCGCTGGTGGAAGAGTACGACCCGGAAAGAGACACTTGGAGCGTGGTAGCACACGCGCCGAGGAGGAGATTCGGGTGCATCGGAGCAGCCGTTGATGGCGTGTTCTACGTGATCGGAGGACTCAAAATCGGAGGCGCCTCGGAGAACGAAGTCCCGAGGGCAGCAGCGACAGGAGCAGAGTACGCGAGCACGATGGACCTGTACGACGTGAAGACGCGTGCGTGGCTGAGGAGCCGAACGGTGCCCGGCGGAGGTTGCGCGGTGGCGGCGTGCGCGACGGCAGCTGGGTTCTTGTATGTACTAGCGAGCCATGCAGTGGAGATGTCGTTTTGGAGGTTTGACGGGCGGAGACAGAACGGGGGTAGTGGGTTCGGAGAGTGGAGTAGAATAAAGAGTCCGCCGTTGCCGCCGCAGGTGAGGGTTGACAGTACGGTGAGGTTCAGCTGCGTGGCTTCGGAAGAAAAGGTGGTGCTAGTACAAGTGAACGGGTGCATAGACGATTTGTTGAGGAGGAGCGGGAGGAGTAGGAGGGGGATGAGAGAAGGGCTGGTATTGGTATACGATACGGTGGGAGCGGAGTGGAGCAGAGGGCCAGATTTGCCAGAGGTGATTCGACGCGCGGCTTGTGTGAGTGTAGAATGTTGAGAGAGGAGTTTGTCATTATGGTAGGAGACAACTGAGGCTTTGATTTGTATTCACGACAACGAAAAGAGGGAAAGAGCTCTGTTTTCGGTGCAGGTCCACGTCCTAGGCTTAGCTAAGCCTAGGCTTTCATTTGATACCTAAATCTAAAACTCTACCCTTTGACATGAATTATGGTGCATGTTGAATGGCCTTCGTTTTCTGGCTACAGCATTGGATTCCCGTCCCGTCCCGTCGCATGCTATTATTGTTATTACTTGCTATTTCTTATTCAACGTCAAAAAGATACTGTCTAAAAGCAGATTCCAAGGATTCAAGGTTTTAGTCATCTTTCTTACCATTACTCAAGACTATTGTGAATGTTATATTTCCAGGAATGATGACGATGATGCTACGTACAAACAACAAAGTTGAAGGTGTTTATAGGTTTCGACGATTACACTACACAGTTGGTTCTTCCAGTACATAGATTTTATGTAAGAATCATCTTCCACTATTTTCATATACAACATACAGTTGTTTTATACATATCTCAGGTCCAGTCAACAAGAAATAACAAAATGGTTCAGATAAAATAACTAAGCAGCCATCACTCAATCTCTAGCATTCAAAAGGCATACAAAAACATGCCTTTGCTCTGGGCAGAAAATTTCAGAAAGCCGGAGAAAAATCATACTGTAAAAGCCCAATCCTAGCCCCACAAACGTATATTACAAGTGAGAACTCTATATAATTACAATTAGTGAGTGGATTTGCATGGAGGTTCCTCAACTTTCTAAAGGTTCCTGTCATCTGGCCCAGCTAGTACGATCTGGTATTGCAAGAATTTGCAAACGTACAGTAAGTCTTCAATGGTTATAACATTCGAATGTAGGATAAGGTAAAAAGATATTGATTATACACATTTCCAGCAAATATTATCAGACATGAGAAAATGCATTAGACAAAATCATAATTAAGTGTATTTTGAGGGACAAAAATCAGAACAACTGAAGTTTTTATCAGCTGAGAGTAATCAAAAATAGTTGAAGAAAAGCATACATAAACAGATTCATCAAATATGGACAAGTCTGAAGAAAATTGTGAGAGGAGCGCTTACATTGCAGTCAAAAGCAAACCTCCTTGCGAGCATAATAGCTGCATTTCTGTCTCTCTCAGATTCAAAAGCTAAGATAAAGGAAACACCTTTCTTTGCATGCCAGAACAATGCCTGAGCAGCAGCATTGCCACCACCTCTAACTCCACACAACTAAGGCATGAGATAACAGTGTCAAACATGGTTGCTAAAAATGTTAAGCCAACATCAAACCATCCTTTGTAAAGAGGAAAGTTTCCCAATCTGATATACCCGCATTGAAGTGGAGTAGTATTCCTTAGTGACTGTAGACCTTCCTTTACGAAGCTTCATTCTCATCTTCCCCACGTGAAGCACATGAATAGATTCGGAGGCGTGGTCAGCACCACTCATTTGGGTAATAACCACCTAAGAAAAATATAGTTAAAACTAAGTACAAAAACCAGGGCATATCTAGATTAGAAAACATAGCTAATAAATATTTCAACTCAAACAAAAACTACTATAACTAATATAGATGGAAATTGAGAAAAATATGAACAGCATCAATGATTTGCCTAAGCAGAACCTATTCCCTCTTGGTCCATCTAGCACGTAGACAAGCTAGAGAGAGTAAGTGACCACCACGATTAGGCACACGTGTAATACTAGAATAGTTTGAAAACGAAAACTCTCAAGTAAATCAAACTAATGCATGATTAACTAATTTGTGAAATGCTTAAATAGTTCAAGGAATACTTACATTAAATTCAACGTCGTGTTTTCGAACAAGTGCCTCTACATAGCTACCCAGACCAGCAGCTATGCAAAGAATTAGGTCAGTTTTGAATTCTATATATTCTGTATAGTAAACATGAAAGACTCGTGTACTTGCAAAAGGACAATCTTGAAATGAAAATTTTGAGAAAATTTGTTGCCATGAAACCAGCATTAGTACACCAAATTAAACCAGAAAAGTAGCAGAAGAGAATACCTGGATCAATGGCACCAGTTGTAGACAATGTGATATGCTGATCGTTACATACAATTTCAGCTTGCAAGACTTGCCCAACATCAAAAGGCTCTGGAGCATAAACTGATTTTGTAGCTCCTGCATCAATAGATGCCAATTAGTCGTAGGTTAATGTTGTTATCCATAAAAGATCTCATCAGAAGCAGCTCATGATCAATCGTGTCCAACATCACATGAGATGACTATCTTCTTCTAATCGATGAATCATTTACAAATGATATTCTGTTGTCAATTGCGACCTCTAAATCCATCAACAACAGATTATTCTGTTGTCAACTGACCTCTAAATCCATCAACAACAGAAACTTTCTTGTATCCCCTACACTACCACCCCCAAAACCCCATCAAATCGAGAAAGGAATGGACAGAAACCGAATTTGCTGACTTGGCTCCTCCTTGCCACTACCTGATATAAGCTCCTTCTTGCCGCCTTCAAATGACACACGGTACCATTGGATTGAACACTTAGAAAGTTCTGGAGCATTATCACAGCTAGGTTTGATCCGCAAATAAGAACCTAAAGCTTCAGATCCATCAAATTCGTAAAATTGGGAAATATTCTTCTCCCTTCTCTTACTCATCACCAGCTGGAGGAGATAAATGAAAAGTAGAACATGCAAGGAGTCAATAACAGGTTATCAAAAATAAAAAGGAAAATCTAATGGTTCATGATAGTCGCAATCAAGGACATAGCTGAACCATTCTTATTGCCTTTACATCAAGTCATAGCAAAAGAATATTGAAAAGTCCAGGCAGTTAGTCAGAAGCTATACATGGAAATAATAGACGAGAAAATATTCTTTACAAGATGACTTCTCAACAAAAAGTTTCTTTGTGCGAGAGTCAAGATTTCCACTTTGAAGAACAGTCCAAATTCTTAAGAACTTGGATATTCTGAGAAGCTGCCAAGTTACAACCAAATTCCACAAAGACGCACACAATTGAGTCTCAATTTTCACTTTAAGGTGAAAATGTTTTTGGGAGCAAGTTACAGAAAATCAGACTGGTGGGAAAATTCAGGATAAAGGTAAGAATTATCAAAGGTGAGCATAATACCAAAAACATTGCAACCCATAACCTTATCCTTGGTCAAAGCAGAAATTAGTAAGAAGCTAAAGAACAATAAATGACAGATGCATAGCATCTGAAAACTACAGAGGTCCCGGATGGACTATATACTCAATCATTACACACCAAAATGGAACCATAAGTATACCTCTTTTTGAAGCTGAAGAGATTGTTTAGACTTCTCAAGAAGTTGAACCCTCAATGCTCGCAATTCATGTTCCATGTCCATCACCTTCAAAATTTTATCAATTAACCAATAAAAGAATTGCAAGAAACTTGTGTTCAGATACTATTATAAAGTTCTAATATCAGACGTCAATTGAAAATTCTAGAAGAAAACAAATAGTTCCAACCCCGAGAAATATTGACCATCAGGCCAATACTAATACATAATGCTGTCCTCCGCTACAATGGACAAAGATGTGCTCTATAAGGCTATTTAACCATAATAGCATAATAGAGTCATAATACAATTAAACTGGAGACATAGAGAGATAGAGCTCTAAGGTCTTTTCAAGTTCAAGGAACAAGCATCAATTTTGACTAAAGGACTAAATATCATAATTCAGTGGAGGAAACTTGAACAAAAAGCACAAATAAATACCTTGCTTGGTTGGTGCAGCATTTTGATCCTTCTCGCCTGTTGAACCTCCTTCATCAATTCTTCCAAGTCCTAATAGCCACACCAAATAATTTGTCAAGGAGATATGAAGCAAGCTTCATACAATTCCAAAGACGAGACCCATAAAGGAGAACATGAGAAAGGATATGCAGCCGCCACGACCATTCCAGAATTCATGCTTTTAATGGCCACACTACAGGAGATAACAGTCAATGGCTAATCCAATAAACAACAACAGAAAAACGGGAAGCAATTATAGCCCACATCAAAAATTACAAGACACAAGGCTCCAATTTGTATCTAAATTTCTTACAACTACCAATATGTTGCAAGAAACAAGAACAAAGAACAGTAATTAATAACATTCCCTTTAAGGCAAAAAACGAAGAACATTAACCTGCTTCCCGGAAGCTTGAGACGTTCGTTCATGTTCTTGAAGAGCCTCTTCAACCCTCTGCACAGCTGCTCTGGCACTCTCAATCTCAGCACGAGCAAAGGCCCGCTCCTCATCAACTAGTTTCTTGGCATGTTCTGAGGCCTAAGAGGGATATAAATGCTCAACACACAACAGCGGATACTGACTACAACTTATGTATATATACAAAAGGATAAATCAATACAGAGTGTAAAAGCTATTGGGATTTATGTGTTCCTATTTGATCCAGTATGAAGATAGAGAAGAGATAAATGAACATAAGAATAACTGCATAAGAAAAGTAGAAAACTAAAGGAACCAAGATGAAAAAGTTAACGGTTAATTGATCTCCTGAAAGTTCATAGGTAGATAAACAACAGGGAGTAGTCAGTTGCTAAACTCTGTATCTACTTGACCAAGATTACAAAAAATGTAAAGCCTATTTTTACTTCATAAATATGTCAAAAAAAGGAGAAAGAAAGATTAAAAAATGGAGAAGATGACAGTTAGGGACTTGTTAATTGCATTACCTGCTTAAGAAAATTTGCTAACTTCTTCACTTCTAGTTTTTCTTGAATGAGCTCTCCTTCCCTTTGAGTAAGCTGAACTGCTAATGCTTCTACCTGGAATTTTAAAAAAGAAACATTTAAGATGGGAATGGTTACTTTTTCACTTGAAAGATAGCATAGGCAAAAGCAGATGAGCAGCAAATCAAACAAATGCTGGCAGTTAGAAACATTCTACAACGTACAACTATGAAATGAAAGAAAATATACTAAACAGAGAACCTATTTTCCTCGTAGAAGTTAATAGTGATCTAAAGTAAAGTTCCTAATAAAATATCAGTTTTGTGATAGACTTATGAAACCATCATAAATTAACCAAATGGTTGTTGGGTCCAAAATCGTTGTGCTTCATTCTTATGGAAGGGAATAACAATGAAAAACATTTACAAACGCATGTTCCTCAACCCGACAACTGAATTCGTAGAGGTCAAGTACGAAACCTCCAACCTAACCCAGGCAAAATCAAATCGGTCTCAGATATTAATTTAACACTTTACATCCTAACATAAAAGTGAAATTCTGTCATAATATGGCAACAGAAACCCTATCATCAAGTCACATCTAAAACACTTTTAGAATGATTAAAATTTGAGAGAGCAATCAAGAAAGAGCTACCATAATAATAGCATCCTCGATATCATCTTTGTTTCTACCAGCCACACGTCCTCGTAATGATTCTAGAGCATCTCTAAGCTTCTTCAAAAGAACATGTTTCTCCAGTGAGGCTGCCTCCCTGAGTCTAGCCTACAATACACAAATGACTAAGTTAAAAGCACAGTTTGGCGTCTGTTCTTATAGTTTATCTATATCACCAATCAATTTGTGTATATCCCAATAAACAAAAGAACCTAAACCAGAATTTTCAACAAAACAATCAAAGTAGCATACCAAATCAAGTTTCCAGAAGCAAACACAAACAACTACAAAAAAATTTATCAATCTTACTTCTTCAGACAACTTAGCAGCTGCAGCCAGACCCTTCTCGAATTTGCTGGCAAGGTCACGCACAGAAAGGCGTTTCTGCTGCTCCAAAAGCTGTGCAGTCTCACGGGCAACAGCCTCTTTCATGGAGAGCACTTTTGGGTCATTTTTGGCATCCATAATCTGATTGTTAACCCCAATTCTATAATGAGGAAACCTACTTGATGCAAACACAACATCGGCCGACACCGCAGGGATGGCATTTTTCTGCATCGTATCTCCAAACTCACGGGTGACCCTTGTCATGATTTCACATTAACTACCCTGTTTGACAATCAAAAAGTAAAGATTAACATATTCTTAAAGTACTTCTCAACCTAAAACAAAATGTGGGTCAGTATTTTACCAACTGTATTCACTCAATAAGCTAAAACAAAGTTAAACAGCCCAAGATGAGAAATTTTCAGGTCTCTAACAAATGCAATAAAGATGCGTACTTTGGTCAGTTCTAAAAGGACTCCTCAACCTAAACCAAAATGTGGGTCAGTATTTTACCAACTGAATTCACTCAATAAGTTAAAAACATAGTTAAACAGCCCAAGAGGAGAAATTTTAAAGTCTCTAACAAATGCAATAAAGATGCATACTTTGGTCGGTTCTAAAAGGACTCCTCAACCTAAAGCAAAATGTGGGTCAGTATTTTACCAACTGAATTCACTCAATAAGTTAAAAACATAGTTAAAAAGCCCAAGGGGGGAAATTTTCAAGTCTCTAACAAATGCAATAAAGATGCATACTTTGATCAGCTCTCTCAACAAACAACCTACCACGGAGAGAACAACAAGATCAGGAAAACAAAAATATAAAGGAAATTTTCACGGCCCAAAAATGCTTGACTACAAACCATCAAGTACCATTAAAATAAGCATGCAAAGGAGTAGCAAATACTAAAAAGTTGGAACTTTCGAAGTCAAAGCTGAACATACAGAAAAGAAACCCTAACCCTCTACCAAATGCAAGTTAAAATCGCAAGTTCAAGGACCAAAAGAAATAATTAAGAAAGGAGACCCAGAAAACAGAAAGAAACGGAGAGCTTGGACTTACAGGTCAAGAAAAAATGAAAAATGTATCAAAGTAGAAGTTGGGATTGAGGATTCTTCCAAAATCTTGGATCAGATGCCAATGCTAGTGAGCTATTGATTGATGTGATATATTTCCCTTTTATCAAGAGACAACGGAGAGACTTCTGAAGCTGCGAGGACAGGGAAAATTGGAATATGGAAAATGAAAGGAGGAGATGGTAGGTATGGTACTGGCCTTTTGCTTTTCCAAAATGGACCATACTTGGCATGAGACTGGCAAATTTATTACTGAAAGAGCATGTTTAACTTCTACGTTCACTAAAAACCTTTGAGAGTCTTACGGGGGTCCCACTACCACTCTATCTAATGTCTTTCTGACAGAAGGATGTGGTGTGCGTGTGGCCCACTGCTTTTAACTAACGACAGCTAACTGTGGCTGTCGTTAGTTAAGATATACTTATACAGATCATCAAAACAAACATATAATGTATCACTTGTTTTGTTATAACCTTCCAACCTCCTTATCCAGACTAAAATCTTTAAGTACTAAAAAGTTTTATTTTGGATATAACTTTTATTATAACAAATAAAAATCAAATTAACATGTGCTTCATCCCTTACCTTTGAGAGAAAGCAATTCAATTCAACCTTATGTTTTGTTTGTGAGACAGGCCATTCCTTAGAGAGAAAGCAATTCAATTCAACCTTATGTTTTGTTTGTGAGACTGGCCATTCCGTACGGTCCTATATTAGAGGTTGTCATGTAATGTAGGACCAAATCTTCTGTACCCACTACTCAAGACCAACTCTGCCACTTAAGTATGACCATAAATTTTAGTGGGACTCAGCAAAATTGGTGGCTATGCTTGAGTGACACAGAGTTGGTCTTGGGTAGTGGGTATAGAGAATTTCACTCCATGTAATGTAAGTCAATAGAAATGCTGCCACACGTCATGCAATGGCTCTTGTTAATAAATTATAAACTACACATTTAAGAAAAATGCATAACTAAAGTTGTCATATCTCATCACATGCTTAACTTAAAGTTTTGCAATAAAGCGGAATTTAAAGAAATGTAACAGTACGCAACTTTATTTCTATACAATAAAGAAGC
Source organism: Erythroxylum citrifolium (assembly GCA_026284465.1). Lineage (NCBI taxonomy): Eukaryota > Viridiplantae > Streptophyta > Magnoliopsida > Malpighiales > Erythroxylaceae > Erythroxylum > Erythroxylum citrifolium. The sequence continues at coordinate 7,440,493 of JANKOE010000008.1, forward strand.
TGTTTTCGATAGATGTAAAGTTTTGCAATAAAGCGGAATTTAAAGAAATGTAACAGTACGCAACTTTATTTCTATACAATAAAGAAGTTGTTTTCGATAGATCTACATGCAAATGTGACAATAAAAAAATGATGTAGGTTAAAGAATAAACAAATAAAACTGACATTTTAAATAATTATGTAAATAAAATTGTAATAAATACATAATTAATAAATAAATTATAACTCAACTTTTAAAAATAAAATATATTTTAAAACTAAAATATAACAAAATATATCATCTCTATATCTGTGAAAAAGCACCAATATCAAAATGACAAGAGAACAATAAAATATAAAAAAAGTTAAAAAAAACAAAAATAGAAAAATAGAAAAACAAAACATCTCATTAGTAAAAGACGCCAGTGCTATTTTGATTTTCTTTTTTTTGTCGATTTAATCGAATTTTGATTACCGAGCTCCCAGCCCAGAAATGATTTACAAGATTGATCTTTTCGGGTTTTGTCGAGTAGATTTAGGAATTTTATAAACTGTTGATAGTTTTTAGGATTTTTGGTGGTGGGGTCAGTCGTTGTCAATAAGTATAATTAGCTGCTAGGCTCATGGATGTTTCCTCTAAGTTTTTGAATTTTGGGGGTCTGTGGTACTTTTGCTGGGTGTGTCTCCCCTAGGTTTTCTGGGTTGATGTGATGATTTAGGGATTTTATTGTTTGAATCAATATTAGGATTTTGGGGAATGGGAATTCAAACCATGGAATCTCAGAACAATGATCAGCAAGCTCATCAAAATACACTCAATTGATGCGGCAAGACTCATGGTACAGCCTCACTCTCAATGAAGCTGAGAATCAATTGAGAAATCTAGGGAAACCCTTGGGGAGCATGAACCTTGACGAACTTCTCAAGAATGTATGGAGCACAGATGCAACTGAATCCATGGACATGGAAACTACTTACTCTGCTTCACCTCTCCAACGTCAGGCCAGCTTAACTTTGGCCAGGAAATTGAGTGGGAAGACTGTGGATCAGGTTTGGCAGGAAATTCAACAAGGGCAGAAGAAGAGCTTCGGGGAGGATATGAAAGGGTAAAACAGGGAATCGTCCTTTGTGGAATAACTTTGGAGGACTTCTTGGTATAAGCAGGTCTTTTTGCAGAAGTATCTTTACGTCCTTCCATGGAACTGAGCACTGTTGATGGAATGAGCCCACAGAGTTTTCCCCAGAGGATGGTTTTGTCTCCTTCCTCTTCAATTGGCACATTATCAGACACAACAACACCAAGCCGAAAAAGGATGCCCCGGAGGCACTTGAGAAGAACATCGAGAGGAAGCTGAGGAGAAAAATTAAGAACAGGGAATCTGCTGCCCTTTCTAGAGCGAGAAAGCAGGTGACTTTTCTTTTTTATCAACTTCTGTATCTTTTATAACATTGCCATTTTGGACCAACTTCCTTTAATTTATGGCCGGAAAACTGATCTTTGTGGGGGGTTGCATAGGCTTATCATAACGAGTTGGTGAGTAATTTCACGTCTAGGGAGGTGAATCTGAAGCTCAAGAAAGAAAAGGCAAAAAGCTTTTGCATTACATAGTTTCTTATGAAAAGTTCGAATAGGCAATCCCCCATACTCTCTGCTCAACCCACTACGAAAATTCTAAAGTAAAACTGCTCAGGATTACTGATATTTTTAAACACATAAAAACAAGCTACAGTGATTAATAAAAAGATACGTTTTGCATTTTGTGTAATCATTCTTTAGCCCATTGGAAATTTTATCTCCAGATTCCGTAAACGATGCTTTGAAAGTCATTTGTTAAAAGCTCTAGAAGCTCTCATCTTTTGTAGTTCCAAAGTCTTGTGGGCTTTAGTTGAACTGCTTACCTTCTTAACTATGATTTGAGACCTACTGCTTTAGCATCTCCATAGTGTAATTAAGGTACATAGGAAATCAGGAACTGAAGCTTATCAAAGAATACTTACTGACACACCGTAGTGGCATTATTCTCCTTAAAAGTTAATGGTTCAGTGGATCCTCCAGTTTCTTTTTTGCCCTTTTACTTTTCTGTGGTTCTACTGGTTAATATGGATTTGAATAATTGTTAAACTGTTTCCTGGTAGGAGCAAGTGGTTTGGTTTTCAGCAGGTTTCTCCATCCTGATGCTTTTCCTCGTTTATTATGTTTTTGCTTTGTTTTACAGGAATTTGATATAAGATTTCCATCTGAAGCCTTGCACCAGAAAAAATATCAGCTTAGGAGAACAAGTTCAGCCTCTTTCTGATATGTGTTGTATTGACCAATGAGAGTTTTGTATATTCTCTGATCAGCTGACGGCTACTGCTAGGTCGCTTTGCTTTTGTTGCTGACATGGTTCCTTTCCCTTCCAGGCGATGAATAAGTAGAGATATATATGTACATTTGGTAATTAAATGGTGCCATGTTGAGTGTTTAAAATCATAGTGGAACTGAATGATTAGGTTGTGAATTTGACTATATGATAAATTAGAAGCAATACAAGTACTTGTTGGGTTGGAGTAGTAAGTTGTAAAGGGTTCATGGTCCATGGTCCATGGAACAATCATCGTTTCCAGTTCTGCAGGATGCCAAGCATACTATGAGATGAGAACCCACCATGGTCCTCTCTTGCAAGAATCGGGTAGATCATTGGTTTTACAAGCCCTTAATGTAATACTACAACCATATATATTTAAAAAAAATTGCGACTGCTAATTCTACTGTTACGAAAAGAGAAAGAAAAAGCACTGGGCAAGCATATGATGATTTTGGAAAAAGAAAACAGTATTGCTTTAACCTAACAAAAAGGAAACGAAAATCCTAATAATTTAAAGGGCAATTGTTTCTTCAACGTCAAGCACTGGCAATGGGTCTTGTGTTGACCAGTAAGAAATGGGTTTTCGTTTTAACGGAGTTTGGTGACGTTGAAATAGGTTCGGGAAGACTTTCGGTCTAGGGTATGCACGTGGAGTTGCAGTTTTCGTATCATTGTTTGATTTTTTTAAATATTTTTTTTATTTTAATACTAATTTTTAAAAATTTTAATTTAATTATTAATTTTTTAAATTTTGTATAGATCTTTATATTCATAAAATTTTATAAAATTTAAAAAATATTTTAATTAATTTAAAAATACAATATCTTATATTAGAAACTATTAATATAAGAAAAATAAAAATAAGAAGATAAAACCAAACATATTTTTTTAAATTTTTTATTACAAATTTCAATCAACATATTTTTATTTTAAGTTTAGTATTAAAAATCTCAACTAGATAATTTTTATTTTTTAATTAAAAAATAAAAATAAAAATTTAAAACTAAAAACTAAAAATTACAAAAAAAAAGAAGAAGAAGTGAAACTAAACGATTTTAAGTGAATAATACTCGATTACGGAGAGTATGTACGTATCTTTATAGCCCAATCTGTAGTCATTGAAAAAGCCCAAAACTAAAACACACACATTTACACTCCCAAATCCGACTCCCAAATTGACATTTTCTGAATTTCCGATTGAGGTAAGCGCGAGAGAGAGAGAGAGAGAGAGAGACGGGAAATGGGGAAGTCATTGGGACCCACTGGAGAGTTCTTCAGGAGGAGGGATGAGTGGAGGAAGCATCCGATGCTGACGAATCAGTTCCGCCACGCCACTCCAGGTCTCGGCATCGCTCTCGTCGCCTTCGGCATCTATCTCGTCGGCGAACAAGTCTATAACAAGTTCTATGCTCCTTCCTCCTCTTCTCACCACCACCACCACTCCGATTCTCACTGATTCCTTTACCCATCCGTCTGTTTGATCAAAGGTCAGTTATTGCTTTGTGCTTTTCTAGTTCGCGTGCGTGTGGAACGGTTACAATAAAGCTTTCTTTATATTGCTTTGAATTTGGATTTACGGTTTGAAGCATCTTAGGGTTTTGAACCAATTCAAGTGCCTTGACATTTTAGCTTTGGATGATATGGCAATTGAGAAGCCTATTTACCCAGACCCAATGTGTTCACCTTTTGTCCGTCAGTTGAATGAATTACAATTCACCTCTTTATGGATTTGTTGCTTGCAGGTTGAAATTTGGTGGCAACTCAATGCTTGGACATGTGTTTTTAATTTCCTTCATTCAATAAACTGTTACTGGACTTTGAGGACTGTCATTTTAGTGTTTTTGTCATCTTTATATATTTTAATTTCCAGGTTGTTGGTACTCCACTCATGGCTACTCTAGCTTGTGTAATAAACTTTCGTCCTCTATTTTTGCTTTTCTTCCTTAATGTCTGTCAGCATCTGCATGGTTCTCCTCTGACCATTGAAATTTATTTGAAGTTGGGGAAACTTAGACATCTCTGTGATGACTCATCTGTTGTATGATAACGCTTGTTTCTGATTTCAAACATCTCTCGTGTTTAAGAGCTCAGGAAGTAGTATTGCTTACAAAAGATTGATACTGTGCTTATCTTTGGGCTTTATCTTCAGACAAATTGGTCTCTTGCATTTTCTATGCCATTCATAAAGATCTTTGCTAGTCCGAAGTGCTATAATTTTGATACTACCACTAGAGAATTTGTGCTCTGATGTCAATCTGCTATATATATATGTCCTTTTACAGTTATGTGATTTAATCCTTTGGTTTTAGCAACAGGTGGTTTATACAGGCAAACCTTGTCAAGAATTGTTTGCTCTTTGTTTGCAATTTTTTGGGTGTGATGCTAAAAGGCAGTTCTTTATGTCTGTAAATGAGTTCTTCTAATTCCTAGGTTTTACTAAAAGCATTATGTCGTAGTTAATGGTTTGCAGATTTCATAGTTTTAGGAGTCATTTGAATAGTAGATGGACAAATTTCAGTTCCTATGTCCAGCCATGAAATCTGGAACTAGGGAGGATATTTATTTTCAGCTGGATCAAACTTATTTGCATTGAGTTAATGTTTGACATGGTATGTTGGCATGCATAAGAGCATTGATATCACTCAACAAGGATGAAGAGGTTAGGATGGGGTCAATAAGCTGTTTTCATCCTTTGTGAGGCGTCCAGCTCCAAACATCACAGCTATCACACTATTGGCTTCGTGGCAGAACAGACTTAGGCTCTGAGTGCCTTTTTAACGTTTTGTTACTCTTTCAGGTAAATAGATACCATCAAGGCATTACCCTAGTTGGTAGGCTTAAAAAAAGTGAACCTAGTTAAGCAGGAGTGGCATCTAGTTCAGAGTCATCATTTGAGAGCGAGTATAAGCATGTGGGTGGCATTCCTTTTCGCACTAACCGAAAAGAGGGTCTCGTAGTATCTTCTTTGATGTTCTGTAAAATGAAGGTTGTTATGATAATATGATGAGATGCTTTGCTTATGATTGCTTATTAAACTTTTTCTCACCTGTTTAAATAAGTTACTCTTCTCAACTTCACTGGATATGTAAATGAGAAAACAAAGAAAAGTGATCAATGACAATGTTTATGTTTGAAAATTACTTAATAATTTAAGTTTAAAATAACATTAATATTCACATGATCATAATAAAAACAACAATTAAAAGATCAAAAAACTAAGTTAGGATTTTATAAATGGTTAATAGGATTGAAAGAAATATTTAATGAAATAAAAAAATGATGTTATTCGACATGATAATGACTTTACAATTTAGCACATGACAATCAACTAACCACAATTATCTCAAGAACATACATAAATTCAATATTAATGGTGCTATTCTTTTTTTTTTTGAAATGGAAGAATATGCTGCTGCTACTCTTTAGCTATGCATTGGGTAAGTCTTCGGATTGATACAATAGTTTGAAATTATGTCAATCGGGTGTTTTGTACTAAACAAGTCTTGTACGATAGGCTTAATTGAAAGAACGTAATTAACAGAATCAAATACAGAACTTTTTAACTCCATTTTTTGCCACTCTACTAACTCATTTATCCCCTAAGGGGCGTGCTATACTTTTACTAAAAGTAAAAACATAATTTCTTATCCTTTTGAGAAAATGCAAATAAAATTTCACTTTTAGTGAAAAAAAATAAAAAAAAGTTTTAAGGATTATAAATTTAGAATATCATAAAATGTTTTAAAAATTGAATGGGAAATTAAATCAGTAAAACAAGAAGTTTAAGATTTAAAAAATTTAACTGGTTTCATAAAATTAACTAAAAATTGAATAAAATTAAAATGTGATTGAAAAATGTTGTTTTTGTTTATTAAAGAATTGAAATTTAATTAAAAAAGAAATTGTTAAATAAAAAATAATTGATTAATTTTATTTTATAAGAAGTTATTAATTTATAAAATTTGACTGATTAATTAATAAATTAGTTAAATTTTAATAATAAAAATAAAAATAATCAAAATTTAAAAATTAAAAATCTGAAAATCTGAATAGATTAAAGTTTCGATAATTGAATGGGAGGAGTTCCAGCTGTTCGATGGATTCCTTCCTTTTTTCATAAGTTTACAATGATAGAGGTCCAAATATGTTTTAAACTCTACGCTAATAGGAAAAGTTCGTAAAGTAGCTAAACTCTTTCGGGAGAATCTAATACAAGACAAGTAAATATTAACAAAATCATCTTCAAGACAATGAGTTGGGAGTTTTGACTTTTGAGTCGTTCACAAAATATCTCTTTCTTATATTTCATTCTTGGACGAATTCTTCCGTTGGCGTGCAGAGAAAGAGAGACAAGAAAGGAACAAAAACAGGGCGGCGCAAGATTGAAGCACCCAATTATTACTTATTTATTTATCAATAGACTAACTTTTTCCACTTGACTAACCATCACAAGAACAGGGCAACTAAAACAGTTTTGATGGTCTCCCATGCAACTCATAAAACACCCTAAATCCAGTTAAAATTTTGGTGGGAATTCTTTACGGGTAAGAAGTGGGAATTTGATTAGAAGTTGAGTATGGCTGAGGACAGTAGCAGAAGTGGAGAAACAGATGGTTTACTGGAGAAGGGATACCATGAGAATTGTCCAGGATGTAAAGTGGACCGCTTGAAAGAGTTGGAGAGGGGTGTGCCTTACAAGAATTTGTCTTATATCTGGATTGTTTCTCTCTGCACCGGTAACGTCTTCTCCCTTGTTCTTTGACATCAAACTTCATTCTTTGTTCATGCCTGGATGCTATGTCTCTGTTACTCCTTATCAAATATTTTCTGAAACTCTTTTTTTTTGGGGTTGTATTAACGGTGGCTTTTATATCGACTCTGAGTTGAGGCGATACGTGGAAAGATACAACAGATGAAGTCGTTGTATGCTTTGAAATGTCTAGGAAAGTGGAAAAAGAAACTGGAAAAATGAACTGGGTTTGTGTTTATGGATCAAGAAATCAAGTTGATCTCTGGATTTCTAAATTTTATCATTATTCTTCAGAATAAGCATGGTATAACCAAAGTTTCATGTCATGTCACCGCACGTCCTTCTGGATCATTTGCTCTCCAGGGGCCAATTATTTGACTAAGTTGTTATGCGTTGAACTTACCTGGACTATCGCTGCTTACAGTTCAGCTACTATGACGGTCTTCAACCATGTCCCACACGTTTCACGCTTATAAAGTAACACTTTGATATTCTCTAACAAGCTAATTTCGGGTCATAAATAGTGCATGGATTTGGTAGAAAACATATTATTGGCTGGGATGGCTTAGTTTGTAAGTAATTTTCAGCATAAGTCGACTATGCATATATGTCATTATATAAATTTATGTGTTTAATGTGAGCATGCTCTACTTTTGTCTTCAGTGTCGACTTCCTCTGATGTTACCTTTTCTTCCTTACATTTTTCAGCTCTGCCAATAACGTCACTTTTCCCTTTCATTTACTTCATGGTAAGCAATTGTTCAAATTAGAAAATTGCATTCCTATAATGTCGTTAGTCTTGGTTGTGCTTGCTTGATTTACAGAGTTTACCCGAGTGCATGATTGTGAATGTTTAACATGTTTGGTTGAGATTGCCTGGACATTGAAGTGAGTTTTAATGCTTTTACTGCAATTTGTCTTGTCAATAAAGTTCACTTCATCTGTTTTTATTCCTTAGTTGTTTATATCTACTCAATACAGAAGAAAATTTGGGGAAATTAGATCCAACAGAAAGACCTTATCTTTGGTCTGACGGTCACAACAGCAGTTAGAGGAGTTGATGGTTCCTTTTGTCGATCCATAAACACTACTATGCAGACTATTGCTTTGTTTTCTTTTATAATGTAATTGCATTGGTTAGAAACATCATAATTTTTTTAATCTTTTATTTGATCAATACAGCTTCTTGTGAGTTTTTATGGTTTTATTGATGTTTTAAAATAAGTGACTATATCTTCTTTTTTTTCTTGAATTATACTTTGGGCAGATAAGGGACTTCCATATTGCTAAGACAGAAGAAGACATTGGCTTTTTTGCAGGTTTTGTAGGTAATAATTTTGATTTGCCATGCCTCACCTGTTCTTTCAGCATGATTAGTCATCAGTAGAAGAATGCTGATTGAATGTTGCAACTTTTTTTCTCTCTTAGGATCTTCATATATGATTGGGAGAGCACTAACATCAGTTTTCTGGGGGTGGTTGGCTGATCGACATGGTCGAAAACCTGTTATACTGTTAGGGACAGCTTCTGTGTGAGACATCTCAGCACACTATGTTTTAGACTTCTGTCATTTAAGAAATGAAACTATGCCATTTCAAAAATTATTCTCTCAAACTGGTTGTATGATAAATAATTTGGTCTCAGGGTTGTCTTCAACACTCTCTTTGGTCTCAGTACAAGCTTCTGGATGGCACTTTCCATAAGATTTATTCTTGGCAGTTTGAATAGTCTAATTGCAACTATCAGGGTATGTAGTTTGCATTTACTGCATGCATGTTTCAACCAAGCATATAATACATTGGTTGCGGAAGCTTAATACAAACTGGTTTCTATTTGCTTTTTGGTCCCATAACATCTTTGCTCTCTTGTAATCTTTCCTTTGTTTGTCTGTGTCCAAGGCATATGCTACTGAAGTCTGCAGAGAAGAGTATCAAGCGTTGTCATTATCTGTAGTAAGATGATTGCTTTATAATATGTAATAGTTTCTGAAATCATTTAGGGCAAATTTTTATAGTGTATTGTCAATTTTCAGGTTAGTACCTCACGAGGCATAGGACTTATCATTGGTCCTGCCATAGGAGGTTATTTTGCTCAGGTGCAGCTAAAGTTCAAGCAAATACAATTGTGTTGTTGATAGTTATCGTTCTTACAATATAACCATTACCCTTGTGGTTGGGGACTCTTGCTATCATTTACAATTGCAAGCTGCAAGGGTTACATGGTTGACTTCATTATTTTTCATGTTTCCACGATTCAAGTTATTTTATTATTTGTCACCTTTACACCATTAAATTGAGAAGCTGATGAACCCGTTGCCTTAATTGGGTAGTTGTATTATTGATACAAAGATGTAACTTGCGTAAATACGTAGAGTTTAACATGCATGGGTTTGACATGGAAATTTGGTATCCACCAAAATTGACGAACAATTTTGTGTATTTCATCACTACACTATGCTTTAGAAAATGTCCTTTTGTTTCTTAACCTGTTCTTTGATTTATTTTTTAATTTTATATGGCAAGTTCCAGTTCCATATGACTTGTTGAGCCTTTTTGTTATATGCATGTACCAACAACATTAGCCAGCTGATAAGTACCCGAGTGTATTTTCTGAAAGCTCAATTTTTGGAAGGTATTGTTATATCTTCTTCAAATTCTTGTTTCACACTATACTATCCATCCACTTGTATTTTGGTACTTCCATTTTTCATTTGAGCAACATTTGACACATTTGTTACTCTGCTAATGTCTAAAGATGCCAAGATGTATAATTTTGCAGGTTTCCCTACTTCTTGCCCTGCCTTGTAATATCAGTTTATTCTCTAGGAGTTTTCATAGCTTGCTGGTGGCTTCCAGTAAGTTCCATTGGCTAGCTGATATTTCTCTGTTATTGAACTAAGATCTAATGGTTTTTACATTCCAGATAGCAGCCCTTGAACTTGTATATTATGAAGTCACGTCTGAGATAACCTATGTATACTTCGCATACCATAGCCACTAGTAGAGAAAACATGATATTTTCATGTCCAAATAAAATACATTTATCTTAATCCACCCCAGTTTTGTTTGGATTATCACCCATATATGACTAACCGTTGCATTAATTTAGAATATTTTCTGTTCCTTACAACAACCGTTACATTCATGTAGGAGACACTGCACATGCATGACAAAAGTGTGAATGAAAGATGTGATTCAAGTGAATTTCTGGAGGCTTCTGCAGAAGAATCTGGTATGAAGGAACAGATAGCAGAATCCAAGGAAACAAAAATATCTCCTAAATCAAATTTATGGACAAACTGGCCTTTGATGTCTACCATCATTGTATATTGTATTTTCTCTCTTCAGGAGATAGCCTACTCTGAAGTAAGTAAATTTGCCCTCATTAAGAATTATCAAGTCTTGTCATTATTCTGATTTAGAAACCTGTTGATGGTGAACTTAGCTTCTAAAGCTTTGCAGGTTTCAAAAATGTTATCTCATTTACCAGCTGTGATATTTGACATTTATCAATTTCTTGCAGATATTCTCACTTTGGGCAGTAAGTGATAAAAGATTTGGAGGGTTGAGCTTCTCATCGCAAGATGTAGGAGAAGTTTTAGCAATTTCTGGTATGACTGTCGTGGATCTTATTTTGATTTTTAATATGTTTAATTGTGAACAATTTGACGCTTTAAGAAAAATTTCCTCATTCTTAATGCAACCAATTCTCAGGACATCTGGTAATATGTACTTAATTTTGAACTCTTTTAGTTAGAGAATGACGCGATATAAAGATGACGACTACTATCCGTCCAGAGGTTAAAATAGTTGAATGAGCATGGAAGTTATTAGATCTTCTTTCTGTCAATGAAGAATGAGATGTGCTTTTTAAGTGATCTTTCGAAATAGTGCAATTGTAGCAACTGTGAATTGCAATTCCAGCTACTGTCATAAATTAGTTGCAGTTGATGTAACATCAGCAATATACTAACCTTGGATCTCTATCAAACGTCACAGAGGACCTCATTCTTCAGATGTTAGTACATGTAGAACATCGGAGATGAAATAATCAAATTCACAGCTCACTTCACGGCACTGCTCTTAAGATATCAACTTACAGTATTGCTTTAAATTTTCAGGATTTGGCCTTTTGATGTTCCAGCTTTTCTTATATCCACCAATTGAGAAGATGGCTGGGCCTCTTTTGGTGACACGCCTTTCAGCAGTAATCCTCAGCTTTTCCTTTCTATCCACTTATATTAAATCTTCTAATTTTTTTAAATCTATAACATGGACATCATGGGTAACTTCAGATCACTATTTATTTTTCCTATCCGAGTCTTGTTCAGGCAATATCAATTCCCGTACTCGCAGCTTACCCTTATATAGCCATGCTGTCTGGAGTGATGCTACATATAGCCATTAATTTTGCATCCGTCTTAAGGAATACACTAATGGTGAGTACCTTTTTCCCACGAGAGTTCTGCAAAGAAACGTTTTACTTGAATTTTTTGGGATAAAACGACGGAACTGAAGTTTGAAGACATTATTTAGCTATGATTTCCCAGCTTATGCCATCTCTTCTCCCTTATAACCTTTGAGACATGGAGATAAATTTAAATCCAAAGCTCCAAGCCACATGGACTAGCCATGCCTAATCTCAACAATTAACTTGTTGATGGCATGCAGGTATCTCTTATAACCGGGTTATTCATATTGCAAAACAATGCTGTGGTGAGTTTTGAACACTTTGTTTTTTGGCGCTTATTTCACGTTTCTGCTACTGTATTAATCATGATATTTGTGGATGCTGGATATTTGTCATACATGATGCTATAATTTAGCCTCAAAGTCAGAGAGCGGCTGCCAATGGCATTTCTACGACTGCAATGTCAGTTTTCAAGGCATTTGGTCCTGCAGGTGGCGGTGCCATGTAAGTCAGAGCCTTCATATGAGTATCCTTGATTTTGCATACGATGTTTGATTATGTGTGCTGTCTATTTACCATCCTGAACAATTTCTTACATGCTTATGTTCTCCTTTTGCATATTTCTGAGTGAAGTTACACGAATCCTGAAAGAGATACTAGTTGCTAAGATTTAGGGGGTTAATGAAAATTAAACAAAATGTTTTTGATCGTGAACACAAACCTTTGTTGGGCATACATGCAGGAATATCTCAGTACTTAGTTCTTTGTCTGGGTCTGTACCAAACACGCCATCATGCTACACGGTCATGAAACATCATTTCTTTTCCTTCTCTACGCATCATAGAGTGAACATATACATGTTTTTGTGCCTATTTGTGTGTGTGTGAGTTGCGTGCACATATCTGTTCTTGCCGATTAATTATATGATCATTGTGAGTCTGCAGTTTTGCTTGGGCACAAAAGCGACAAGTTGCTGCTCTCCTCCCAGGTGAATCATTTATTTTACTCTTATAGTTCATGAATGGAAACACCTAACCTTCTCTTGTCAAAAGAATTTTAGAAATCCCGATTAATTTTCATCGGGGGTCCTCTTGATCTTTCATAAATTAGTGCCTGTTGAATTTCATTACGTTAAGCTCTTTATAATGCCATTAAGAAGAATTTTACAAGGCCATTAGTTTGTAACTCCCTGGAAGCCCTTTTATCTTGTCAGTTGCATTCTGTTAGTGTCAGCATTGTCTTCAATGTATAGATGAGTTCTGTTCACAGATGTTCTCCCTGTGTGCAACTTCATACAATCGGATATTTTTCTATGAAGTTATAGAAATGGTCCTTTTTTCTCACATTTTTTATCTACCTGGGTACAGATCACATCCCATTCCAGATATACTTTATTTTAAACTGTTTTGTTCTTTCTCTGGACATTATAGCTATTTGATATGGGCTTACTGAAATGCAGGTGATCAGATGGTGTTTTTCATATTAAACTTGCTCATGTTCCTTGGGTTGCTAATGACTTTCAAGCCATTCTTGGCACTTTCCTGTGAGTGAACCACTACTAATGCCTGCTTCAATTTAAGTATGAAGCTAATTGCATAGAACCTTACGGTGAATATTTGCAGAGTGTGGACGAAGCATTGGAAGTTGATGAAAAGAAGGGATTTTATAATGTTATTGAAACTCATCCTTCCTTTAGAGGGGAGTTTTTAAGTGTTGTCACTTGTAATGGCAGCCCCATTAAGAGACTAGGACAAGGAGCATCCTCCTCTATCAAAACAAATCAATTATGTGATAACTGCAAGTTTGACATTTGCAACCTATTTGATGAAGCAATAATACTAGGAAATGTTCAACATTGTTTCAAAATTTTCTTGTTTAGCTATAATTAAATAATGTTTAATCTTTTAAATTTTTTAAATTTAATGTCGAGCTATTTAAAGTTTATAATTTAATAACTAATTTTTAAATTTTTATATAAATTAGATCAAATTGTTTTTTTTTATGATGTGGTGTATTTACTAAATGTTATGTTGATATTCATCTATTAGTTATGTTCACAAAAACAATGTTTTAACTTGATTTATACGAATTTTGAAAAATTAATGATTAAATTGAAAATTTTAGAAAGTTTACATTTTTAAATTTATTATCTCAATAATGAAAAGAGTACAAAGGATCATAATTTTCTTCAATTTAACCAATTTCATATTGGAAAAAGTTCAAGGTTAGATAAATTAAACAATCAATTGTATTGTTTTGCGTAATATTAATAGATTTTGATAAGCTGATTTGATTTTTAAAATTTTAACTTTTAAAATTTAAAATTATTATTATTTATATAATTTTAATATAATATGATATTGAAATTCTTAACCAAAATACAATGTCATTTTGAAATCAATAGAAACTAATATTAAGTGATTCTTATTAACTTTGCCAATTAGTTAGGTTTAGTAACGGTTTGAATGGGCTTTTGAGAGGTCAATAAGTACTTTTCTTCACTACAAAATTCTTTTTTTTTAAAATGAGTGCTTAATTGTAAAATAAAAAAGTACTTCTTTAATAGATATGGCTTTTTTGGCAGTTAAAATACATTTTTTTAAGAAGCTCAAATTCGTAGCTTCTCAAAAAAGTCTCTGAAATGACTTTTTCGGGTAGATTTTTCAGATCAATCAATGAGCCTATTTTTTAGTCTCTTTTGCCCTTATATTTTACACATAATCTTCATAATATTCACAGACTCATCTTCACGTTTATCTTGCAAATCCATTATTTGACTTTTTTTATATGTTTTAATATTTATTTTTTATATTAGTTTTGCTTATGTTATAATCCATATAAAAGATTTGGTTAGATATATTTTCATTTATGTTTTATATGACTTAAAATTATATAATAATTAATATATTGTGCTTTGCACATTGTTTAATATACTTTAAGTAATATCTATATACATAAATAATTTTTATTATAAAAAAATATAGTTACAAGTAAAAGTACTTTTAATTTTTATGTTGCCAAACAGTTTACTGTATGAAGCTCTTTCAAAAAAGCTCTTTTTTAAATGACAGTCAAACGGTTAACTGGCTTCTTAAAAAATTTATTCTTAAAAAAGATCTACAGAAGAAAGCTTTAAGGATAAAAATTGTACTGATATAAGTCTAACCAAACAGAAGCTTAGTATAACACCATAGTTTGGACTTTGATTGGCATATAATCAGTTGGCAAGCCTATTACTTGTTCAACCATTGGGCCCAGACTTAGATAGAGAAGCCTATCACTTGATCTTTTCCCCTTCTGTGTCCAGCAGTAGTAAGTGTTTCGGGGTTTAATCTCAGTTCTATAATCGGCGATACCTCCACCACGGCTACTTTTCTTTCTCTTTTCTTCCTTTCTCTTCTCTTCTCAGGTTAGGCTTCTGACCCCCTCCATTCTACCTTTTCTTTGTGTTGATTCTATTTCATTTCATTTGGAAGCATTTTTGTTGTTAGGGTTTTATTCTCAGTCAATTGCAGCTATATCTGATCGTTGTAGGGTTTGAATTTTCTTTTGTATTGAATCAGGAAGTAATGTCTGGAGGACCTGGACTTGAGTCTCTCGTTGATCGTAAGTTTGCTTTTGAGTATTTTGTTTTAATTTATTATTCTCTTGTAAGTTAATGTTACTTCGTGTTTTCGTCGAAGTTTTTTCCGAATTTTTCACCATGTTATGAACTTGAAGAATTTGTAATTGCGGTTTAAATTCTGAACTAAAGGTTGTTATTAGAATAAATTTTCAACAGAAAAGATCCATAGAATTCTGGAAAGATGGTACATATGTGTATAAAATCGATTCCAGTAAGAAGTTACTTAACAATACAAGCTTGCAGAGTCAAGTGTATGCCTTGGCTTGTTTAGCAAGCATTTGGAACTTTCTGAAACAGCCTTTAATGATTTGCTGAATTATGATGAAAGGAAGAGTTGATAAATACTCAATGTTTCGTTGCATTCAAGTTATTTTGGTGAATTTGTACTGGCCTTCATTTTTTAATTTAGTCATGTTTCAAACTACTTCCTTTTGCACAGAGACAATTTCGGTTATCACAAATGATGGCCGCAATATAGTGGTATGTTGTGCTATTCATTTCCTGTTATCTTTTACCGTGAAAGTCTACATTTTTGCTTTTATTTCAATGTTTTTCATTTCAATACAGGGGGTTTTGAAGGGTTTTGACCAGGCCACAAATATTATTCTTGATGAATCCCATGAACGTGTTTACTCCACCAAGGTTTGTATCCGTAGCCATCAAGCTTCATATTTCACTTTCATTTTTTTTGACCATCTTGACACCTAAATTTATCATAAAAAGGGAAGTATGCTATTGTAGAAATTGGATTCTGTTTACGTGGCTATACTTTACCTAAGTTTCATTACGTGTGTATAGCTAGGCAACATGATAATTAGTGCTAAAAACAGCTTGTTCACTACCATGCAGGAAGGTGTTACACAACTTGTTCTGGGTTTGTACATAATACGAGGTGACAACATGTAAATTTCGCCACAAACATATACTTTTACCTTTACATTACAATGTTATATATGCCACTATTGGAAAATTTATGCTAGTTCCTTTGTTACAAAGACTTCTGCTCTTGAATTCTTTGCAGAAGTGTAGTTGGTGAACTTGATGAAGAGCTTGATTCTCAACTTGACTTGTCAAACTTAAGAGCTCATCCTCTCAAGCCCGTTATCCATTGATCAGATTTTGTTGATTCTGCAAGGACCAATAGATTGCATGTTTAGTGGATTTCTTGATTCTTATCCTCCATGTCGCAACATATAAATTTCTAACACTTGTGGACCTAGATCTGCATCATTGTGACTTATCTGATTTCCACCCAAGTCGGGCGTCTATTTTGTCTTGGAAGTTGTATGAAACGGGTAAATTTTCCATGGTTAGACCACTCCTTACCTTTTATGTAATGAAAAATTGCAGTTGGATTATTATGTATCAATAGCCTGATGATTGTGGTGGAGTAGGTTGGGGGGTTTAAGAGGATAAGAATTATATAAAAGTAGGACAATTTCTAATTGAATCATACCATCCCAAGGAGCTTTTTAGCGATAAGACCATAAATCAACATTACCAACAGGTTGAACCGGGTCGGGTCTGGGTCTCCTCAGGTCCGATGTAATTTGACACGTTTTGAGTTGAATCAGGTTTTTTTGTCATTTCTAATTACTATAACGTTGAATTTTGGACATACTGGAGTATCTCATTCCAATCTTCCTTGTCAGCATCTCGTTTGAATTAGCAAAGTCACAGTCGTGGTCACGTGGTAGATGGGCCCCTACAAACAATATAAGACATTTATTTTCTAACATTCCACGTCAGAAGATCGCATCAAATTCAGTAATCATGCTAAGAAGCGAAAAATGAACCGTTCCATAAACTAATTATTATTCTGTTTTCATATAAATGTGGATAAAATTAAATAGAAATAATATAAAATATATAAATTTTCAAGATTTTTAATTTAATATTTAAAATTAATTGATTAATTCTTTAAAATTATAATAATATTAAAAATTTAGACATTTTAAAAATGTATCAATTTGTTTATGAATCAATTTGGCTTGTGGTTGCGCCTTCTAGAGGCGGAACAGGGTAACTCAATTCTATTTTTACCGTTTTAATTTATCTCATTCACATATTTACGTGGAATTTGGATGAAATAAATTGGTACAGCGTTGGAACAATAAAAGTAGAACAATATACACCTCCTCATTTTATGGAATCAAATCATCTATTCCATTTTTACTGTTCTAACGTTAGTTCTAATTTATCTCATTCACCCGTTTATACAGGTTTGTTTTACTAATTTTCATCTGTTCTAAAAGGGACCGACTTTTACATGGGCCCACCTTATTCACTCCTCCTCATCTAATCCAATCCACCTTTCTCACCTACAAGATTAAAACGGCACCCTTTGCTTTGTAGTAGTATAAAAAGGCAAGCAGTAGTAAAAAAAGAAAAGAATAAGAAGAAGCAGAAGAGAGGTCAACATCTAATCAATCACAACACACGTCTTTTCTTCTTATCCAATGTTCTGCACCTGCAATCATCATCATTTTCTTTCCGTATTAAACGTAGAAGAAGATTATGAAATCGTAAATATACAGCCTTTCATTTCATGTACCTTGGCTTAGGCTTAGATCTGTCTCTGTATATATATATATATAGGAGAGAGAGAAGATACTTACGTTGATTGAAAGAAGTTGAAGACTTGGAAGTTTCAGTTTTGAAGCGTGTTTTGCCAAAGGCTATTGGTCTTGGGAAGGAAAAGGGATGGGAAATGCGAATGGGAGAGAAGAAGATGGATTCAGAGATGAATCCCAGCAAGTTGGCATCTTGCACAACGGTGGTCGGGGTGTAGCGTCTTTAGAGTCCATGTCTGCCAGTGTTAGTCCTCCACATAGCCCTGCTCGTTCTAATTCCCCTCTCTTGTTCGCTCCTCAGGTTAATATCTTTTTCTTTTTGGTGATTAATTAATTGGTTTGGTATCAACAAGTTAAGCTAGTATTCAATTCATTGTTTTTGAACTGTAATTGGATTCTGTTGATTTTTGGTGCTTGTTTCGATATCTGAGATTAGGGGCGTCACCTCTTTGTTTAGGAATTAGGAGCTTGAATTGTTTGTTTCTTTTTCTCTTTTCCCTGGTGTTGATAAATTAGCCATTTTGTTTCTTGTACATGGGTTAATGACAAAAGGATTTGAATACTTATTGGCATGTTGCTGACTATGTTAACTCTACTGGATTGCTGTTGAAAGAGTTTGAAAAGAAAATTAGAAGATAAGTCCATGATTAAAATGTTCTCTTATATTGTTAAAAGCATTATCCGTCTTCTTTAAATCAAGTGTTTTGCGTTTTCATATTTTATTTTGATCTCATGCCATACTTTTGACTTCTGATTCATTCCTTACATCTAACTATTAATAGCAGATTCAAGCACTGTTTAATCTTAGTATTATTAAGTGCTGGTGTCATGCTTATATTTGACTTGAAAACCAGCTAGGTATTTGAATGCATTTTCAAACAAACTGCTGCGATAACTTCTACAAAGATGACAATCACCTTGATCTCATACTTAACTTTTCTACCTTGATTCCCATTCTAATTGTTCTTACTTAAAAACATTATTCAAGGGCATTCATTCAGCACTCCATATAGAATTGAAAGTGTGGCAAACTTCGATTTAAGTTTTGACTTGATTTTACAAGTATGCGTTCATAATTCACTCTTATGCTTATTTTCCTTATTGTTGCTTTCCAACTTGGAATATACCAATTAAGGGCATTTAGCTATTATTTTGAAAATGATGATGCCTATCTGGACTTTGTGCTTTTATTTCTAAGAATTGACTTGAAGCTTGCAAGTGGTAGGGTTAAATGGCTTGGTTGATGGGTTCTATGTAGCTAGAGAGGGATAATTATGTTCTGATCTTTGTAAAATTATTGAGGAGATGAGCTTATATATTGTTGTATTTTGGGATGCTAAGATCCTTTATATTAGATGAAAACAAATGAGGAGAATGACTGTTGGAAGGTGATGCTTGGCCTTTTAGGGTTGGCATAGTGGGAGCTACTAGATAACATGAAAATGATTGTGAGATGTGTTGGAATCCTGGGACCCATTTTTGCACATTGGATTTCTATCCAACCCGACTCTTGGGTTTGTCAATTTATCTGTTCATGCAAATTCAAAGAGTTGGAAAGTTTCAACAGGTTCAAAGTGCTTGACTATGGAAAGGTTGTACAAAATGCACTCCTGACTTGTATTAAAATAAGGAACTTATCAGCTTTGTTTTTAAGGTAGTTTATTTCTTTCATATGACAAGTTTTTTGTCTTGACTATTGTATCGGTGCACCTACTCTTTCTGGTTGTATCAATTTTTGTTGTATGCAAGTTTTGTTCTGGTTAGTTACCATCAAAGGTCTTTAACTTCAGGGAGCCTAGATTTCAAAATCTTTTTCTTCTGAGTTCCTTTATCTCACTTAATGAAATATTTGGAGTTCTTTGAAATATACAACGCTTGTCAAAGTGTGTATCGTCTGCTAATTCACTGGTAATTTTGCTACTGTCAAAAACATGTCAAAGTTGCATTAGATGAGTTCGATCGTCTCTAATTCATTGCATTGTGCGTGTGAATGACGAATTGGACAGGTGGGGAGGATGGAAGCACTTTTAGGTATTTCTACTCCCCGACACTATATTTGGAATATAATCTGATGAATCAGATTCTTCTTTTGGAATGAGATCCTTGGAGAAAAATATATATGCAAGGAATTCTAGATCTACGGATCACCGAGGAACTTGGTGGTAAACTGAATGTTATTGAGATGGTTATGACTTAAGGATCTAAGGATCTTATCTACATCTCCCTGGGTAATTTGCCTTATACCTGATTTGCTGTATTTCATTTGTGCGTTTGCAGGTTCCTGTTGTTCCCTTACAAAGGACTGATGGCCCCACTCACCTTAATCAAATGTGGGGAAATGAGTCTCACGGAATGGTTGATTATACCACTGAACAAGGAATCCCTATCATTATTACCTGGAATTCTGGTGGTTCTGATGTGTATGTGGAGGGATCTTGGGACAACTGGGCATCAAGGCAACTTTCAACTAATTAATTCTTTGTGAATATAGTGGAGACTTATGACTATCAATCAGCATGTGATGATTGGGGATACTGTCTGTGGTTGCAGGAAGCAATTACAAAGATCTGGTATGGATCATTCTATTCTTTTAGTCCTCCCAGAAGGTGTATACCATTACAAGTTCATTGTGGACGGAGAGTGGAGATATATTCCAGATCTTCCTTATGTGGCCGATGAAGTGGGTCGTTTCTGTAATCTTCTTGACGTTAATGTAAGCATCGTTCTTTGGCACTGGCCGGCATTTGAGGCACCTTAACTATGAGCTTGTATTCTTTCAGTATGGTTCTTGAGTGTGCTTGTTCTTCCTTCTGAGATATCATAAGATAGATGGGAAAGATAGTGAAGACAAACCATATTCAACATATGCAATAACACGGGGAAACGTACCTAGATTTTCACCTTCACTTGCAGAGGGTTGCACAGTCTCTAATGCATTTTGGGAGTTTGAATAGTGCAGAACAAAACTTTTAGTTAAACATTCTTACTTCATTTGACAGCTTTGGCCCTTTCTGTTCCTATCGTAGTGGCCTTAGAGGCAGGGAGTATTTTTATTATCTTTTGTTGTACAATTTAGACTTTCTACATTTGTGTAGGTGTTACTTCTCCAGAATTCAACTGTCATAAAGTTCTTGCTTGATTAGCTGCTTCTTTATTCTTTACATGCTACTATTGCTTAAGAATTTATAATCACTTTTATGACAAAAGAGCTGGCAACATGGGTGCGTGTGCAACCAATTCTTTCATAGATAAGTGCTGGAAATATTCAACGCCTACTGTTTTGGCCATAAACATCCTAGTTTCTGAAGGAGTTTTGATTTTTCATGTAGGACTACGTGCCAGAAAATCTGGATAGCGCAACACAGTTTGAGGCTCCGCCATCTCCAGACAACACCTACAGTCAGACTTTTCCAGTTGAGGAAGATTTTGCGAAGGAGCCTGTAGTAGTTCCACCACAGCTGCGTCTAACTTTGCTTGATATGGATAATACAGATGAAGCTTCTTCTTCGAAACAGCAGCATGTTGTACTTAACCACCTTTTTATTGAGAAAGGACGCGCATCTCAGTCTCTAATTGCTTTGGGAATGACTCATAGGTTCCAATCCAAATATGTGACGGTTGTTCTTTATAAACCACGCAAAAGGTAGCACCCTCCCACTTTTTCTGTTTGTCTTTGTTAAGCAAACTTTGTCTATTTCACGTAACTGTACTAATGTATTCTAATAGTTTTGTCCGTAGTTGACATGCGTTCACTTTTTTTTCTTCTGTTCAAACTCGTTTCTATAAAAATGTACTTGCAGTGGGAAGAAAGATACTAATGTTCCAGTTAGTGTATGATCAGACCCTGAACTCTTGTCTTTCCTCGTACTTTCCATTGAGTTGATAGGAATCAGATGCATAAATTTTGAAAAGGATTCACTTTTACACCAAGCAATCTACAAACTTCCTGGCTAAAACAGTGGGGCTGTAAACCCCACCAATTTGAGCCACAAAGAAAGTGTCTTTCCAAGGTTAACGGATCCTGTCGTTGGTAGTTTGGTAATCTGTGATCATGACATAGAAGGAACTTTTTAGTTCGAAGAGTTCCTTAAGATGCTACATTGATTTCGGAATTTTGTGTCGATTCCTGCATTGGGAGGTCTTGCAACTCTTGTCATTGAAGCTCTCCAAAAGGAACTGTTTCATAAATATCCTTAAACCGATGACAGGCCTTTTAAATGAAGCATAGGTGGAGAGTTGTACTGTTGCCCAATGCCCACTGTCCAAACATTAGTTTCCAGGGATCTTTGATATTTAGTTACGGAGATTTGGTTCTATGAATCTATTCTCAGTATATCAGGTAAGATTTGTCACAGGCGGCGACAAAGTAGGCCCTGTGTGATGCCTTGGAAAAGACAGCCATTTAACACGAATCAATATCTTGCGCCTGCAAAGTAATTTTCGGGTAAATCCACGTCAATCTCTATCTTGTTTATTAATATAAAAAGAAAATGCAGTTCAGATCCTATTCCACATCTTACAAAAACATGATAGACACGAAATGTCAGGAACAAATAGTCTGTTCTCTATCTACCGGGTCTCTTCTTAGTATATTCACATTATTGATCTTTTTTCTATGTTTAGAAGAAAGAATAATTCAGAAAAAAAACAACTACTAAGAACATTATTCATTGTATAAAGATAACAAAATACACATTATCTCGTTTTCTCTCTTTTTTTTTTCTTTTGAAGGAAAAAAAGAACATATTGCAGTTTGCAAAATATGCACTTAATAGCTCCAAAAGAATGAGGTTGGTTAAGTGCAAAACATGAACTCATGCAACCAATAACATACCATCTGGGTTTGAAGTTGATGTGTTGTAAACACTTTGATCAGGGAATGTTTTCAATTTACGAGTGCAAATCTGATTAAGAATAATCAAGGGATGAGAGGATGATGTGGGTGGTGGTGAAGTCAGGAAGTGGTGAACGGAGGAGGGTTGGTCGGGAGTGGTAGAAACAGTTGATACAGTATGGGAAGTAGCAGGTGGTAGGAAAAAATGTACCAAAGGTAGAGAAGTAGTAGGAGAAGAGGGAGAGATGTGTAGTAAATTAAGGAATTGGGCTTCAAGATATGTAATAGTGAATAAGTTTAAGGGGTTTAGAATATACTCATGCAGAAGTTGAAAAACGAAGACAACTACATTTGCCTTGAAGAAATGAGGTACAATTGAAACTAGCGCGAGAACCTTGAAGTGATGAAATCTTCATAAGATAGAGATTGTTATGGATGTTTCCTGCGAGCAGGGAAATCTTGTTGAAAAGATTCTTCACTACATTTCCATAAGAATTAAATTCAATTAAGCAAGAAATTTCTGTAACAAATTTTGCAACATAAAATAAGTTTGCAATAAGATTAGGTAAGACAATAATATTACGTAAATGTAAGGGTCGAGAAGTAGTAGGCAAAGTTAAGGAACCTTTAGAGGATATAGGAAGAGTATTACCATTTCCAATGATCACTTAATTAGGATTACGATATGGTTGAACGGAGTCAAGAATGGTGATATTTGGTGTCGTGTGGGAAGTGGCTACAACATCCAGAAGCCATTTCATGATTTCACTCGAGGAGTAGGTATTGTCTATGGGTGGTTACCTACTAGTTTCCCTGTTGTCAGGGGCGGATGTACATTGAGGACAAGTGGGGGCACTTGCCCCCGCTGCCTCTAATTTTTTTAGAAAAATTTATATAAAAATATTATTATTTTAAATTTTTTATTCAATAAAATAAAATTTGCCCCAACTCAAATTTTTTTTATTCCCATTAAAATTTTGCTCCAATTAAAAATAAAATTTTGCCTCTACTCAAAAAAATTTCTAGATTCGCCCCTGCCTGTTGTAATGAGTCGTAGCTATTGAGTTTATTTGTGAAACCTCACGTTTGTCCACCGCCAAACGTCTCCTTCTGTTGTTTTGATGGGAAGACAATAGGGAGTATAAAATTGTGGTACACAGTATTGGGTCCTTCAGTTTGGCATTATTTTTGCACACACCATCTAATTGCATATGCTAAAAGCTTAAGAGAGTACTCAAATCCTTTCAAATCTCAACGTCAATGGGGCAGGGGGTATGAGATTAAAATTTCGCATTTTCATTTTTATTGTAATAAACATGTATATGGTTTATTCTCATGTCTAACAGTCGGTATTAAAGCTAATTTACCTCTGCCTTGATATGGTTGAATTTTTGTGATTATGTGTGTGGATGAACGACTTTTCTGTTGCAAATATTAATGTTGTTAGAGTCAACATATTGTGAAATGACTCTTGCATATATGAGGAAATCCAATTCTGTTTAAAATGACTTTTGAATCATCAAAAACGAAGTTTTAGAAGCTCAGATATAGAAGGATTTATAAAATAGGTTGGATTCGAGTCGAGTTGACCCGGCTGAAGGTTGAAGACGATGAAATAACATTTTTCATTTTCGTTGAATACAAGTTCCATAACAATTTTCTGGACATAATTTTCATGGGGTCCACCATCTTTTAATTGTTTGCTGCATTTACATGAGAGAACAAAACTTTGTTTCACCTGGGGCACCCATCATGAAAGCTTTAGTTTTATACTTGTAAAGAATAAATTGTATATAATTTGGACTGAAAGTGGTCAATCTTTATACTGTATTTACATATTGGACCCATAAATATTTTAGCTTTGACAGATTAGTACACTTTTGCTGAATTGCATGATTTAAATTCATGTATATGTTTTTTTTATGCAAATATATGATATTGATGCGTGATTAATTAGTTTTAAATGATTATGTGAAACCTTTATTATTAATATTTTGCATAAAATGAGGTGTCATGTGATCAATATAATTTTAATTAGTTGAAGATTAGTCACAGCTTCTTTGATTAAGAGAAATTGTATATTCAGCGCTCTGGATCACATCTATTAAAATGACACAAATTGTAATTAATCATATTCAAATATAATAAATTTTATCCCACATTAATATTAATTTATTATATTTGCATGGTTAATTAGCATGAAATAGCAAATTATCTTTTTCTTAATTTACTCACAGGTACTAAGAAAAGAAATATAATTTGATACCTTCATCATAAAGGTTATGTATGAATATTCTTAATTAGAACTTACCCACAGGAAGCTTTAATTGTTACATGATTCACATATGAAATATGATTGCATGTTTTAACATTGGTAAAACATGATATATGTTTATTTGCTTCAAAATTTTAGTGAAATAAGCATGTTTATTTGAATTTTGTGCAGTTAGTCAACCTGTGAATTTTTTTCATATTTATTGTGCTATTCCCGAATTGAATGGTGATAACTATAAAATATGGAAAGAGTAGATTCTCCTCCAATTAAGGTGGATGGGCATTGATTATGCTATTCGGGCTGAAATTGCTCTTTATGAACATTGGGAGCGAAGTAATCACCTCAGCATGATGTACATAAAGACCAAAATTCATGCTAGTATTCGTGGTTCTATTGGAGAGAGTGATCATTTTAAGGATCTATTGAAGGCTATTGATGAATAGTTTGAGTCTTCAAATAAGACCCTAGCCAACATCTTAATGACCAGGTTATCATCAACGAAGCTCACAAGTATTAGAGGTATGCGTGAGCACATCATGTAAATGAGAGACATTGCGGCTTAGCTAAGGTCTCTTGAGGTTGAAATGTCTGAGTCTTTCCTCGTGCATTATATACTTAATTCTCTTCCACCTCAATATGGACTTCTCTTCCACCTCAATATGAACCCTTTAAAATCTCTTACAACACACGTAAGGATAAATGGTTTATAAATGAACTGCTGACCATTGGTCTATCAAGAAGAAGGGAGGTTGGTAATGGAATTGGGTGAAAGTGTACATATGGCTACAGAAGGAAGGAATAGAGGGCAAGCTAGACAAAAGGAAAGGGTAAAATACCAATCTATACTGAGAACAAAAAGGATTTCAATCCCAAGTGTCACTTATACAAAAGAAAGGGCACATAAAGAAGAATTGTGCTAAATTTAAGGCTTGGCTTAAGAAGAGAAAGGTATTTCAATCTTACTTGTTTTTTATGAATCTAATATGGTTTATGTTTGTTATAACACTTGGTGGATTGATTCTAGTTCTACAATCTATATTTCCAATACATTGCAGGGTTTTCTAAACCATAGGAAGCCAGTGGATAGTGAATAGTGCTTCTATTCAGGCAACAAGATGTGTTTACATATGGAAGTTGTTGGGATACGCAAATTAGTTTTGAATTCTGGTTTTGTTTTGAATTTGGAAAGAACATTTTATATTCCAAGTTTCTCTAGAAATTTGATTTCAGTTTCAAGACTTGTACCTTTGGGATATTCCTTTAACTTTTCAAATACTTCATTTGGTTTATATCATGGATTTGATCTTGTTGAGAATTGTACAATAATTGGTCTTTTCTAAATTAATTTGCAAGAAAATATTTTCGACAATACAATGCATGTCTATAATAATGTTGGTGTTAAAAGATGTGTTATAAATGAACACTCTATGTTGTGACACAGAAGACTGTGACATATTTCCCTTGAAAGAATTAAAAAATTAGTGAATGATGGAGTACTTAATACTCTGGATTTTACTGACTTTGATGTTTATGTGGATTGCATAAAGGGAAAGCACATCAACATGACAAAGAAACGTGCCAAGAGGAGTTCAGACATATTAGAGATCATACATACAGACGTTTGTAGTTCAGAAATGGACTTGTATGGTTATAAACACTTTGTCTAATTTATAGATGATTACTCGCGATATATATACCTCTACTTGCTTCATAATAAGAACGAAGCATTAGATGCCTTTAAGATATTTGAAATAGAAGTATAGAGACAATGAGGTAAGCAAATAAAGATCATGAGATCAAAGAGATATGGAAAAATTTATGTTAGATACACTAAGGATGGACAAGCACTTGGTCCATTTGTGAACTTTCTTCACGAGCATGGGATAATAGCTCAATATATCATGCCTGCTTGGGTCTCTGGACCAAATTGATGTAGCAGAAAGAAAAAACCGAACATTATTAGACATGATGCAGAGTCTGCTTAGCAATTCTAATCTTCCTAAATCCTTATGGACTTAAGCTCTTAAAACAACAATGTATATATTAAATCAAGTTTCAACTAAGGTTGTTTCAAAAAACACCATTTGAGTAATGGAAATGTTGGAAACCGAGTTTGCGACATATACACATTTGAGGATGCCCATTTGAAGTAAGAGTTTATAATCAACGAGAAAAGAAACTGAATCCGAGGACTATAAGTGGGTATTTCATTAGATATACTGAAAGGTCTAAAGGGTACAGATTTTATTGTATGTCCATCTCATAGTACTAGGTTTGTGGAATTAAGAAATGCAAAGTTTCTTAAGAATGACTTAATCATTGGGAGTGATCAATCTCAGGCTTAGTTTTTGAGAGGGATCATTGTGAAATACAAACTCTTACTTCAAGTAATAGATTGATTGTCATTCATAACATTCCTCTAAGTTAAACGGGTGTTGAACAACCAATCATTAAAGTTTCACAAGCTGTTGATGACAATCTAGTAGATCTGATTGTTTAGTAATCACCAGAGGTTGTTGAGCAACCAGTTGTAGACGCTCCTCCTCAAGAGGGCGCTAATACAACATTAAGAAGATCCACTAGAGATAAGAAATCAGTAATACCTAGTGATTACATTATGTATCTACAAGAAGCTGACTATAATATTGGGGCCAAAAATGACCCTAAAATGTTTTCACAAGCCATAAGTTACAATGAACCTCAATTGTGGTATAATTCCATGGTAGATGAGATGAATTCTATAGAATCTAACAATGTCTGGAATCTTGTCGAGTTGTCTAATGGTGCAAAGGCCATTGGATGTAAATGGGACTTAAAAAGAAAAAGGGACTCATTAGGTAACATTGAAAGATATAAAACTAGACTTGTTACCAAAGGATTTCCTCAACAAGAGGGAATCAATTACACAGAGACCTTTTCTCCTGTATCTAAGAAGGATTCCTTACGAGCGATTATGACATTGGTTGCCCATTTTGATTTGGAACTCCATCAAATGGATGTGACAACAATGTTCCTAAATGGAGATCTAGAGGAAGAGGTTCATATGAAACAACCAAATGGATTCTCCTCTAGTGATGATGAACATTTGGTATGCAACCTTTAAAAATCCATATATGGATTGAAACAAGCCTTCCGTTAATGGTATTTGAAATTACATGATATCGTCTCTTCATTTGGTTTTGTAAAGAATATCATGGATCAATCAAAGGTATGAGAGTAATTAAGGTATGAGAGCAATTAAGCATTTTCATTTTGGCATTGGTGTAAGTAAGATATCGTTCTTCTCCCCACTTTACTCTCTCCAGATTCCCCGTTACATCTTTTGCTTTCTCTTTGTATCCCTCTTGTGCTTTCTGGGGTGAGTCCTGAGTTTTTTAGATATAGGTTTTGTGTTTTTGGAGGTTTGGGGAGGTCAAGATTCTTTGGGTTTGTTGTGTTTATTTATGTTGTGAATAGTAACCATTGTTTCTGCTGATCATAGTAGTTTCTTGCATTGATTTATTAATGGCTGTGGGAGGTTTTGAGTGTTAGAGGTGCTTAGCAACAACATTCTTTACAACTAGTATTTTTCTTTTTGAGTTACTTACTAAAGCTCACCATTTTGTATGTCATGAGAAACGAGGTTGTCTAGGTAGGAGGTGTCACTGGTTTTATTTTGTTGGTATTCCTTATGGAGTGTGAAGCTTTTTCTCTGCATATATGTTCTTCTATTGGCTTCGGGTGTATTTTGCAATTCTTTTGATATGCAATTTGGGGTTAAGCGGTTTTGCTTCTTCTTCCTTGTATGTATTGGGTCTGTTTAATCAAAGTCCCCTTTCTTTAACGTAGTTTCTTCTCTACTTGTAAGCAGGGCCGTTCCTATAGTTTTATAGGCCCGGGGCGAAATTTAAAAAAAGAGCCCCAATAAATTGACAATATACTTAAGTTTACATATTTGTATGAAACATAAATGACTCAATTTATAAATTTACGTA
>JANKOE010000008.1:7532473-7561635 GCA_026284465.1 Erythroxylum citrifolium
AAATATGGTAACAAGGAAAGTAATGGTCTTTTAATTTACTTCCTTAAAACGATTTTTCAGTACCTTATTTTGGAGGAAATTTTCTCCTCATATGTCAAACATATTCTTACTAAATTGAAAAATTGAAAATGAAAATGCTTTAGGAAAATAGAAGTATTGAATAAAAATAGAAGCATAATTATTATTATAATTACAAATAATAATAATAATAATAATAATAATAATAATAATAATAATAAATATTGAATAATAATAAACACATATTATATAAATAATAAATATAATAATAATAATAATATTTAGACATAATAATAATAATAATAATAATAATTTTGAATAATTATTATTTCAAATTATATAAATATATTACTAATAATATAATTGAATAATAATAAATACAAATTATATAATAATAATACTATTAATTAGACATAATGCTAATAATAATACAAATTATTGAATTACAAACCATTCATAATAAAAATACCATTAAATTACATCTTCCTACACATATTAAAGACTAGGGGCAAATTCGTCATTTGCACTATTTTCTGTCTTTGTCCCCTACAACCAAACACATCTATCCTGGAGACGGAGACAAGATTATCTGTTCTGTCCACCATCAACCAAACAGCTTTCTGTCTCCAGTTTCTGTTCCGTCCCGTCCTGTTCCGTCCTGTTCCGTTCCGCCTCTAGCTACCAGAGACGCTAACCAAACGCAGCGTTAAGGAACAAAGCTTACATGCTTATGTATAAGTGAACTGATAATATCTCAAGGTATTAATGGTGAAAGAGGACTAAATCATAGGATGAGACAGCATCTTCACTTATTAAGGTCTTCAGTGATGGAATTGATGGTCATGAATTAATTGGTGATGGTGCAGTCTTCTTTTCTATTGGTGAGAAGTTAGTGACAAAGGAGAGACCTTAGTTGTTGCTTGTTGAAGGAAGTGAGTTTCGAGTTAAAGGTGAAGGCTCCGAGTAGTGTCATTGTCGAGAATCAAGGATTTGCAGTGGAGGTGAGTGTGGAGACGAAACATCAATACACAAGTTTGTCCTCTTTTTGTGCCAATCTAATAATTCTATTAAAGTAGAGGAAGAGCTGCCAATGGTATTATAGTGCTTCGGTGGTGGGTTGATGGCGTCGTAAACGTAGCCAATCAGGTCATAGGTATGATGACTTTGACTTAGTTTCTCTTGCTAGATTTGTGGTGATAAAATTTGTGATGTTGGTGATTGACATTGCAGCAGATTCTTTGAATTGAGGATTCTGGCGTGTGAAATAGGGCAATGAACTAGCTCAATGAATTGACGATTCAGGTGTCTTTAATGAACTAGCTCATCAGTTAGGTTTAAGCTCGGATTTTTTTTAAAAAAAAGAGTTGTTTTATACTTTTAAATTTAAAAAAATTGTTTTAAAAAATTAGTAGGCCGATTGTCATTCTTAATTAAACAAAAAAATTTAACTGACTAGTCCGGATTTGAGTCGGGAAAGACCCTCGCGGGCGGCAAAGCTCTCCCTCACGAGTGTTTTAAAGCGACTCTATTTTCAAAACTCGAACTCAAAACCTTATTTAAAGATGAAGGAACCCCTGCCACTCCACCACAACCTTTGTGGGTACAAAGTTATATCAATATATGAATACATAAAGATATAATTATGCTCAAGTGACTCCAATTGGCCGTGGAGTTCAAGATTATTAAAAGGATCGTTATACTCGTTAATTGTCATGTTCTTACCTCTTAAATTCAACTAACCAGAAGTTCGTTAACAAGACTCTTGAAAATGTCATTTTGTAGTCACGTTTCAAAGTCAAAACTAACCCCAACCGTTATTGATATTACACTTGTGCATAGATTGGATTGCTTTTGGATTTATGAAATTTATTCCTGAAAATTTTAAATTTAAATATAATTTAACTTAAAGCATTGATTTTCTTTTATACTTTTTAATAAAAATTTTTAAATTTAAATTTAATTTATAAGCGTGTGAGTGCCGGCAATTGGCTTGGAGGATTCATTCAGAACATAGGATGGTGCCCGGTGCTATTAGCAGAACTCTAGGGAGTTTACACCGGTCTCTCGCTCGCGTGGCGGTTGGGCTTCCATCGGATTAAGCTGGAAGTGGACTCGATAACGGTGTACAAGCTTCTCTCGTCTTCGGACGCCCGCTTCCAAGCGCTCAACCCAATAGTCACGGGTATCCTAGTACTGTTCACTCGAAACTGGTCTGTCGTTCCTTGCCACATGTACCGAGAGAGTATCAAATGTGCGAATTGGCTCGCTACCCAGGTCGCCTTCCCTGACATCGATGTCACTTTTTTTTATTGTACACTTTTAGGATGTCAACATATCCTTTTGGAGGATATGTCGGAGATCTGTTTCCTCATACTTGTTTTGTAACTGGTTTATTCTCTTTCCTTTTATGAAAAAAAAGGTGAGCCACCAATTGCACCTTTGTGACCATAAGGTTACGGATTTAAGTTATAAAAACAGTCTCTTTATAAAAACATAAAAGTTCATTACAACCTTCCTTATATTTCCGCAAAGCATAGAACCTTGTACATAAGTACGTTAACTATAAAAAATGTATACAAGTACATTAATGAAATTTGATAAATTTAAAATATTATAAACTTATACATTACGCGAATAATGTTATTGAAGATGAATAATAAAAGAAAAGCAAAAAAGCAAGAATGACTTTGGGGATGGGAGAGAATGAGATGCCTTACTTTAGACTTTGGGGAGGATAGTGGGCCCACTTTTGTTCTTAAAGGCCCAATCACCACCGTTTATTTATTTCCACATTCATAATCGCTTTCATCTCAATCTTCTGCTTCTTCATTTTCTCTCTGCCAAACCCCACCGGGAAAACGAAATAGCTATGGCCGATCAGCTCACCGACGACCAGATCTCTGAGTTCAAGGAGGCCTTTAGCCTCTTCGACAAGGACGGAGATGGTCTTTTTTCTTAGATCTCTGCTCTCTTCTAAATCTTATGTTCTTCTGCTCTTACCTTTTGTTACTATTTTTGCTTTCTCTTTTTTGATTTCGTGCTGTTGCTTGATCCGTGCTGTTTGTTTCATTTTTTTCGTTTTGATTTTCCTTTGGTCGGATTTTTTGGATTAGATTGGTGTTTGCGTGTTGATTGCGTGGAGAAGGATGGGTATTTCAGTGGACGTTCAAGTTTTTCTTTGTGATTAATGCCTGTCAGTGTTTTTGGAGTGCTGCTTTACTTTCTGGTTTGAGAGTCTTGAGACTGAATTTATTGGTCCTTCAGTTTGTTCGGGGCTGGGGGTAAAGGTGGGAGCTTATAGTATTGTATTAGGGATGAGATCAGATAATGACTTGATTTATATATTGCTATTGGACGTCATCACCACGTTTTAATTATGATCTGCTTCATTTGACCTTGATGCTTTCCACGCTACTTTCGCTTTCCTTTGGATGATTGCGCTGAATACGATTAGAGTCAGAGAAATTTAGGTCCATCAATTAAGAATTCCGTTTGATAAAATTTGAGACATGCAGATATATTGTTTAGAGGACGGAGTCGAGACTTTCAGACTTTAAATTGGGTGTCATTGGTAGATGTAGGACGTTATTCCTTATGGAGATGGAGATGTTTCTTAGATGCATGAATTTTGCAAAAGAAACAAAGAGAAAAGCGAAGTATTTTGTAACAGTGCAGTACTGACACTTATTTCCTGAACCCAAGTTCAGAAAACTTTGTTTTTCTAGTAGTATGTTGCATTTTTCAGACAGATTTTTCAGGCATCAATCTTTATTCTCAATTTGGCAAGAATGGGTTCGGGGTCACTATTTTTTTTGGTTAGTTCCTGTGATGAACAATCATACGCGGTTAAAATTTTGAGTTTTGCTCTCCCCTATTTTTGGCCATTTATGTCTTTTGATTATGTTATCGCATTTTCAGCTATCATTCTACATCCTCTTTCCTTTTGTGTTCTTGGGCACTATAATTTCTGTCCTCGTACTGTTCCACATTCTTCATGGAAGATTTGAGTTTGCTTTTACCTTATTATAACTTGTTTAACTGTAATACTGATGTTTATACCTACCTATCTTGCAGGCTGCATTACTACTAAGGAACTTGGGACTGTGATGCGATCACTAGGACAGAACCCCACAGAGGCAGAGCTTCAGGACATGATAAATGAGGTCGATGCTGATGGTAATGGAACCATTGACTTCCCAGAGTTCCTTAACCTGATGGCCCGCAAGATGAAGGACACAGATTCTGAGGAGGAGCTGAAGGAAGCATTCCGGGTATTTGACAAAGACCAAAATGGCTTCATTTCTGCTGCTGAGCTCCGTCATGTCATGACAAATCTTGGTGAGAAGCTCACTGACGAGGAGGTTGAGGAGATGATCCGCGAGGCTGATGTGGACGGCGATGGGCAGATCAACTATGAAGAGTTTGTTAAAGTCATGATGGCCAAGTGAGAACCACTCATCCGAAATAAAAAGTCTAAATGCATTTAAGAAAAAAAGGGGAACAGGGCAGATAAGTTTGATGAGAATTTTATTTCCCAGTAGGACATCTTCATTCGGTGATATTAGCTTTTGTTTGGGCTATCCGTTCTCTTGTTTGCATTATTTTGTGGTTTGTTTCTTCAATATCGACTTGTTTGCGCTGTTTCTTCTTCAGTAGCTTTGCTTGTTAGTATCTCTTATGTTGGGTATTTTGCTTTTCTCCTTTGGTTTTACGAACCTAGAACTGTTGGGAGAACTGGATGTTTTGCTTATGGATCACTAATTTGTTAATATTCCAAAACTTTAGGGTCCCTACTGTTCTGATGCTTAATGTGTCTCTAATGTTCTTGAATAATTTGTTTTAACTGAAAGACCTTAGTTTGACGTGTTTTGGCCTAAGTTCTGCAAGTCAATTCTCTAATCTTAGTGCTGATTTGCTTATAAAGGCAATGCTTCTCCGGTATTTATTATATTCATTTCAGAGATGCAATCAGCACTAAGATTTCTCGTTTTGCAGTTGATACGTACAAGCTGTTTTCTTGTATATCCTATTTAAGTTGACTTTTCTTTATGTACTGATTTAAGTTGCGTTAGATTTCCACTAAAAGGAAATGGATATTTAGTATCAGTAGTAGTCAAAGTTGTTTTTTTTTTCATTAAAAGACGGATGCACGTTCCCACTCCTAGAGTCCCTTTATTCGATGAATAAGCATAATTGGTTTTCAAGTCACAAGATATTTTGCCAGCCGCTTGGAATTTATTTAAAGTCTCTTGTCCTCTTGCTTAATTTTATTAAGAGTAGATTGGAGTTATCTGAACGTAGGAACTGCGAAGCGTCTCCATCCATCTTGTAGTTGTCGTGGGCTCCACTATTTCCAAAGATAGCTTTTGTATATGTCTTCCTATCCTTGCCTCGGCAGCTATTGTGAAGGTCTACGAATGTCTCCAAGGTAGAGGTCATATCTTTACGTGATCCCGTCTTTTGATCTGGTGCCACGGCGAATGCGCAAATTCGTAGTATTCCGTAGAAGATGATATGGTATTTGGGTACACTTTTATATAAAGAGAGGTATCCAATTCTCTCTCCACAACTGAACAGCACACAGTCTTTTTGTGGGCACTCGGTGTTTGTTCGCACCTTTAAGGAGAAAATATGGCGTATGGAATTGGAATATAGTGGGATAGGGATTGTAAGATTTTGCATATATTCTCTAATAAGGGTTACTCGGTAAGTGGGTCCATCTCATGATTTTACAAAACAATTCAAGCTATGTGAAGAGGAAAAGAAGAAGAAGAAAGGGTTTGTTACAAAAAGAATAAAAAAAGAAAACAAGTTAATCAGGTCAGGGATGGTAGATTAGTTAGAAAAGAACAAACTTTTGTGATTAAGAAGCCCTTATGCTTCGTTCTTACATCATCTTTAATCTTTATTGGTACAAATTAAGATCAGAATTAAAAAGAAGCAACTGTCACGTTTGTGGTACGTAATAGTCTTTCAGTCATTACATGGAAGTGGGGGAATATTAAAGTGTTGTAAATGTACATGCATAAACAAGAAATTGATGATTGCTCTTATTTTATATTATACTATATACACAGACGAAGAGCGAGGAGGCTTGAAGGAGGCGGAGGTGGAAGCTGTCGTAGTAGGAGCAGTGGAAACGGCGGAAAGAAACATGGCAATGGCAAGAGACACAAGATTAAGGAATGCTTCTTGCTCTGAAGTCTAGTCTATTTTCATTAAATAAACAATAAGATTCTGCTGTAAAAAAATTATTATGTAATTAGCAACTAAATAAGACTCCTGCTCTGTCTAAATTTAAGTGTTTTTAATGAATCGATTCATGGATCAAGCTTATATTTAGACTAGTCTGAGATCCAAATCTACTATGTTTTACTTAAAAGAGATAAATAATTTTACACATTCAATTTAAAGAAATTGGAGGGGCGGAATGGGCGGGGAGGTGTATGCTGTTCCAACATAAATATGTAGATGAGATAAGTTAGAACAGCGTTTGGAACAACAAAAATGAAATAAGTGATCTGATCCTGAACGGGCTACTATATTGTCACCTCTAACTAAATAATAAGGTTAACAAAGAAAGAATATCGAATTGGGTTGGGTTGATGGATTTTGGGCCTAATTAACCATTCAAGGTGAAAGAATATCGAATTGGGTTGGGTTGATGGAGCTTGGGCCTAATTAACCATTCAAGGTGAAAGAATATCGAATTGGGTTGGGTTGATGGGTTTTGGGCCTAATTAACCATTTAAGGTGCTTAATTCGAATGGCCCAACATTCTCAAGAACAAATTGAACTCTTACTCTGTCATCGCTTTCGCTTCCACTTCCACTTCTACTTCTACTTGAGCGGGAAGAAAGCGTAGGAAAGTAGGAACCCAGAGTTCCTGTGAATTTAGGAAGAAATCAGTTTTAGGGCTTTGGGAATTCATCAGCTTAAATAGTAGTTGTAGCAGTAGTTCGTGGCTCCAATCATATGGACCTCTTCTCCAACACCTTCTCCCTTCTGGCCCTTGACGCCGATGACGCTGCACCCACCGTCGCTTCCTCCTCCTCCTCCTCCTCTTCTTCTTCTTCTTCATCTTATTCCGCCGAACTTACCACTACAGGTATACCCCAAACACGTGCCACTCGTTTTAGGGGCTTTTGTCCCTCTTACCCACTTGAGCAAATTACTTGCTTTTCGTTTCAGTTTCATAAAATTTTCAGTTCTTCGGCCTTATTTGTGTCACTTTCAGTCTTTTTTTTTTTTGACGGTTTTATGGTTTCTAAGGATCCCAAATACGTTTTCTTTCCTTGTCTTGGTGTTTGGTTCTTTAGATAAAGGAAAAACACGTTTGATTTGAAAGAATCCTTAATAGCCGTACTAATATTAGGAGATACTGCCTTTTGTGTTTGATCAGAAGGAACGCTATTTTCTGGAGCAACAGCGGTTGTATTTGTTGATGACGGTGATGTGATTAACTGCTAAGCAATATTTGTTTTCTTGGGGCAGGAAAAAGCGAGAAGAGTATGGAAGAGTACAAAATGCCCCTTGTGTGGATTGACATGGAAATGACTGGTAAAATTACCCATTTACTTTTTGTTGTTACGTTGGTTGGATTGGGGGTTAGTGGGAGTACATTACGGCTGAGTAAAGAGTTAAAGATGTGATAGTATGTAGTATAAGAAATTTTTATTATATGGTGACACAATCGCAAAGAAATGATGATAAGAAAATCCTGACGAGCAACCCTTCTTATTATAAAAATTCTTTAGATAGGCCAGTGGTTTATGGGATGGGCAGTATAAATATAATTTTATCAACACGACCAAATGGGAAATTGTGATCCATATATCTAGAATTTGCAAGTGTAGAGAGGCAGTGCTTATACAATAGTGCAACGGAAATAATGTTCCCATTTTGAGTATGCCTTGAGATGGATAGTTTGTATGGATAACCCTAATTGTTCATTTACTGGTAATGCCCTAGTGCCCTAGCTGTTCTTTGTGCTACCGAAGGTAGTTTAGCTACCTTTTTGTCATGACGAGGGGAGCTCTTCCATTCATGTTTGTTTATCTCTATTTTAACTACTTATTTCAGTTTCTCATTCTATACTTTTGCTTCCTTGTAGGTTTAAATATTGAAGTTGATAGAATACTGGAGATTGCTTGTATAATTACCGATGGTAATATGAACAAGTCAGTGGAGGTAAATTGCAATTTTTTGACAAAATTTCCCCTTGATTCATGATCTTGTTTATTTGTTTAGTTATTTTACATTTATTTCTGTTTTATTTGTGTAACTAAGCTGTTGGTGATTACTTATTATGTATACCAGTCTCTCTTCTTTATGTCTTCTTGAATGGCTTAGATATGAAATTGTTCTGCTGGTTAGCATAATTCTTTTGAACTTAGACTGCTAGTTGCACTCGTTCCATCCTTTTAGGTATTAGTTTCTTATGCTTTTTATAGGTAGCTGATCTCTTTATCTTATATCTGATTGGTATTGTAAAAGTGGATAAGAAACTGGTGGGTGGACCATCTCTTTTGTTCTCACTAGGAATAATGAGGTTACAGTGGAAAGCAACTGATTACTAAGCATGTGCCAATTGAGAAGTGGTTACACCAGAATGTATCAAAGCAGATCTAGGGGGACATTCTGTGCTTTATTGTATACTTGACCGTAGCAGGGAGTTGAGTTTGTACAATATAAAAACGCAAGGAGTTTCTTCAATCTTCTAATATACTATGTGTTATATTAATAATGGATATTCTTTCAGTTGTAGTTTGGTGTCTTGGTTGTGAAATGCTTTGCTTTTTTTAACCTTGTTTTGCTTAGGGTCACCATGGCTTAGAATTATGACTCATTGCAAAAGTTTTTGTTAGCGTTTAGTAATGTGCATGTGAGAAAATGACTAGGAGGTTGTTTGTACATATCCTATAAAATATGCAATTGGTAGATATTTATATTCACCTGTCTGAACATGGACATTTTTTCCCATTGGTTGTAATCATGTCTATCATGCACCACATTCTTTTTCGATATCCAAGTACAAATGGATACGCATGTAATCTTTTAAGGTCTCTTCTATAGGGCCCTGACATAGTAATCCATCAAACTAAAGAGTGCTTAGATCAGATGGGAGAATGGTGTCAAACCCATCATGCAGCTAGTGGTAGGAACTACTAGCTTAATACAATTTTTGCATTCTCAGATTGTTCTTTAGTTATTTAGCTGGTTTGGTCCAATTATTCTAGGTTTGACAAAGAAAGCTCTCCAAAGTACAGTTAGCGAAAGAGAAGCTGAAAAGCAGGTTTGTAAGAGTTAATTGTGTGGAGTTCTTTTTCTATTTGGGATGTTATGTACTGTTGATGATATTTCTTAGCCATCTTAACCATATCTTGTTACTGAAATGCATCTAAGGTTAACTTCTGAGTGCCTAACGGTAGAAATTCCAAGCAAGTTTTTAATTGAAAACTCATGTTTGAGAGTTGTTTAAACATAAACTACCAAAGACCAGGCATTCAAAACTATGCGCTCCTCAATATGTGCACCAAGAGCTGGCAAAATCTAGATATGATACAATTTTAAAACCGCACAATGAAGAATGACAACTTTTTCTAGTGGTTGGGTGTACCACATCTATGATTTATTCCATGACCCTTTGGGTTCCTAAGTTCTCTATGCACCTTAACATACAAGGAAAAAAGTTTCATCGACATCCTCTGGCTTTACAACTCAGCTTTTGGTTGTAATATAATGTGAGAAGTTCCTTAGGTTTTAAAATATTGGACTCTTTCACTAATTAGAAACTCAACGTTTTCACAACAAGAATAAATGAATAATGTGGCTAGTGACAATATTGATGCTAGCAATGGTAATATGTAGTTTGTGTTATTTTTAACTTCCATGGATTTTGAGTTTCAGGGATTTCTCACTAAACTCAAATAATTAGGTAGTAATCTCATTCATAGTAAACATTGGTGAACTTTTGACGGAAAGGTCTCCAATGTTTTATTAACAGGAGAGAGTGGATTGAAAGATTTGAGACAAGATGGATCTCCTTCACCAAATTGAGGCCAAAAGGGATGTATGTAAAATGATCTTAATGACAAGGGTGTACATGAAATTTACCCTCAAAATACCCTTGATCTAGTTACTCAATAACAGTTCATGAGGTCAAAGCAAATTTGTTTTTTGCAATATCTTTAAATTTCGGAGCCCATTTATGCCTCTTACTAACGATTTAAGGTCTATGCTTTACTAATGGTTTCTTTATATGTAGTGAGAACAATGTTTGAATGCTTTGATCTGTTCTTTCTCAGCCATCTTTGCCCTATTTCTCATTCTCTCTCTCACTCTCTTCCCCTCTTCTTGATGATTGCATTTGTTAATAATGCAGGTTATACGATTTGTGAAGAGCCACATTGGCACCTACACACCTCTTTTAGCAGGAAATTCTGTATATATGGACTTTCTTTTCCTAAAGGTAAGAGATTTTCATTTTTCTTTCTTTCCACCCTCTATATCTTTTCAGTTTTGCTTATTGCTTATAAGTTTTGTGGATTGCCATGGACATTCGTAGTGACACTTTCTACACACTATATACGTTGAATGACAACACTAATTGGTCTGATTATCTCCCTTGTTAACAATCTTCTACTTCCTCTTATTCTCCATATATATTTTTATTTTCTTTTCAGAAATACATGCCGGATCTGGCTGGTATGTTCTCTCATATTGTTGTTGATGTGAGCAGTGTTAAAGCTTTGTGCATTCGTTGGTTTCCAAGAGGTAAATATTTTACTTCACTTCTAAATACTGAAATTCAGTTCTTTATACACAATTGCTCCATTGAAAAAGATGATTAGTGGCGTGTGTATTCATTTTTTCCCCCCAAGACTGATGATTTGAGTTGCACTGTGCATATGCTTCATTCGGACTGATCCTAGCTTGTACGGATATAACAATCACCATTTAATGCTGTCTCTTCTTGGGCCCTTTTTCTTTTTATGGCTTAACCCTGTCAATATTTTATTTTATAAAAATCAATATTTGTAACTGAAAAAGTTATTCTCATAGCTACTATAAAAATAAATTGAAAGTTATGACTTACCAAACTCATGTACTGAATATTGATGAACAAATAAGTTCGGATGATGAGTGGAGAAAACAATGCATTTCTATCTTTGATCTAAGAACTGCATATTCAAAATTGAAGCGCAACTGGTAACAGAAGCATATTGTATGCCTTCATGAAATCGTCAATTTCTACTTTGCCAAGACAACTAAATTTTTCCTCGGGAAATTTAGAGAGGAACAAATATGCTAAATTAAAATTTTGATCTAACTTCTTAGTTTATTTTTTTTACAATCCTGATTCGAAATCTCTATTTATACAAGTTATTGCTCCTCCATTTGTTTTTTTGGATGGGAACACGCTTATGTACGATTTCATTGAGTTGTTTCTTTATTAAGGAATGTGATCATCGCTTGTTTCACAGATCACAGGAAGGCACCTACAAAGGAAAACAAACATAGAGCCATGGATGATATTAGAGAAAGTATAAGGGAGCTCAAATACTACAAAGAGAACATTTTTAAGGTGAGGTCTAAAAAATGACGCAAGAAGCTTTGGTTATGATTATTCCTTTGTTCGGAGGTCACATTTTCATATTATCTCCCTCGGAGGTTACCGGTTGCTGTGATGATGAAGGTTTCAACTATCATCATTTGTGTTTGAAATGACCCTTTTAAAAACTTGAGATTATGTATGATTATACGCTGAAATGAATGATTCAATTATTCACTCTATTCTTAATACTATTCTAAATAATCTCTAAATGTAATTGTTTAAATGTAAAGTTATTTGTGTCAGATCAAGGTGAAGATGTTTGAAATGCCTTTAGATCTTTTCAATTATTATGAGTGAAACTCCTCAGATGATTGTAACCATTGTAAGAAAGTTGTGGAGGAATAAAAGAAGCCTTAGTTGATAATTTAACCTTGGGGGGCTGTGTGAAGAAACTTGATGACAAACTTCATGTTTGGTGTGACTATTATAATAAAGTCTTCTAATACATGTAAAATCTATTTAAGATTCACTTAAAACTAACAAATTTGGAGGGCTCTCATAAAGTTCGGTTCAATCATCTTACTGCATGTGAGGTAAATTTGGTTTCCTTCAACAAAGAGTATATTGATCAGGTGCAACTTAAGTTTACTGAATGCTCCTAATGCTTCCATTGCTCAGGCAAGTATTATCCTGTTATTTTCTTAGTTATTCTACTCCTTGGATCATATATAACAACAAGCCCTTGTAATTATCTGCTAATTCATGTCAATTAGACCTTGCTATTGTGATAATTCTTAATTCATGAGTTGTAGGCAGGAATTAGACCTCAACATGGGAATCGTTGTTTTACTACCAATTCACAGGTTTCATATTGGACGCACTATTCATACTGGAAATTATGATCAAGGATTACTCTATCAACCACCGTTTAATTAATAGATGGTTCTTTTTCCCCTGTTGTTTGGAAAACCAAATCTCGTAAAAACTATTTTTCTAAAAAAAATGTCTTACAAGTTCATAAACTATATTTTTCTATTAAAAAAATGTCTTACAAGTTCATAAACTAACTTGTAATTTGCTATCATCTGATAAATTATTGAGGGAGTCCAATTATCATATTACCTGTTTTAAATTTCACCGTGGTTCTTTAGGATCTGAGCTCAAGGAAGACGAGTTAGCAGTTCTAAATTGATAAATGGCCTCTACTCTTTTTATATGTTCAAAGTTTAGGTTAAGCTCGAACTGATGTTTTAGCAACTTTGTATTTGAGTAGACCTGTTTCATGAGAATCTGAAATAAGACATATACTTGTGTTACGTTCTGAACTCATTTCATGAAGCAAGTCTAATGTATACTTGTATTGAGTGACAAAAAAAACCCTCCTTGTATTTTAGTAACAAGCAAGTTAAATATCTTTGAAGTAAATACTCTATGACCATTGAGCAATTTATCACAGGATAAATATTTACTTATAAAAAGAAATGGTGAAAAGAGAATAAGATATGGTAAGGGATCTAAACTTGTTTTCCTTTCTTTCATTCTTCCCATGAAAAATGTCTTTTCAATCTTGACAACTGAGACATTCACTTTCTTTTTTATATTCAGAACATCTCCTATGAAAGCAACCTTTTGAGTTTGATTATAAATTGATTAGATATATGAACAAAAATAGTGCATCTAGATACTATTAAAAGTAGCATTTCTATCTCTTATAAATAAATAGCATTGTTGTAAGTAATTTTAAGAATGGAGTGAATAATTGAATGATTCATTTCAGCTTATAACCATAAGATGGACTTTTATTCTCTGACTTCAGCAAAAAAAGGATCCCTGCTGTCCTTTATTATGTCAAAATCAGGGTGTTGAATCATCAAATACTTTCCAAAAACACATATTCTCCGCTCATTCTCATCAAACTTAATGGCCATAAACTCCTGCTTCAAATAATATGTGATAAGCTATAAGTAGTTGGTAATCCTGGGGAAGTCGAGAGGATGTGGTAGATTTTTGGGTTATTTCATGCGCATGCAAGGTTTCTGTCATTTCATATGGGCCTTCACTTCACTATCAAAGTATCAAGAACTTCCATTCACTGCACAGATGAAACAGCTCCCACCCTAGTCCTTGAAACATGTTGTGAAATAAGCAAACATCCTCAAAATCCCACCACAAAACCCAGTTCATTTCTACCATGTGAAAACAGTTGATTCCTGACATGGAATTGCACTTATGATGTTTCAAGTAGCCGATAAACTGTGATTTCTTGCTGCTTGAAGTACCGTCGGTCCTCCTCATCAACTAGGACAAGATTCAAGTAATATTTTACACTGAACTTGTTATTGATGTTGCGATATGTTGGTGTCAACTCATATGGACTTAAAAACAGTCTGATGGGTATCGATTCTCCTGTATGGGAATAAATCATGTATTATCTTCGGGAACCTTGAAGCATATCATAACCAAGAAAAAGATTTTATGCAAGTAAATGTGACACAAACCATATTTATATTCCTAGATAGACATTGCAAAAGCAGGAGATCTAAGTTTTGAAGCATGAGTTAACTTTTTAAGGATTCAAGCTATTATTCTCATTACATCCTAAGCCTCGGCCCCCGTATAGAAGTCCTTGCTTCTGACATGGAAATTGTAAGTTCTTTTAGCTGATGACACATGCATGCATCCCTTGTTTCTTTATTTCGTGGTTGTTGTGTATATAGACAAGCAAATAAGGCTTGGTTTTCATGTCTATATCCTAGGACATTGGATCCTCTGACATGTTACTTTCCCATACCATGTTTCAGCGAGAGACTTGCAATTTTGGAAAGTAATCCTTTTCACTATTTAAAGACACTAAACACATTTATATACAGTACGAGACAATATACCTCTAACAGGAGCCCCATCCATCAATTCAAATTTTGCTAGTGTCTCTGTCTCAACATATGTATTGGGCCCTGATCCTGTTGACTCACGGCGTCTAATCTCGAGCTCCATGTTTTTAATCTTGACTCTCACCAGAAGAAAATATATTTTGCCAATAATGACATCCTTCAGATGATACCTGAATTAAAATAACCAATAAGGGGAAACAATGCCTTTTGCAACTTATATTAGGTAAGCTTGACAGGTAGTCTATAACTTACTTGCTTTTGCTATATTCAAATTCAATGTGAAGACAATCTTCAATTCCAACTTCCATCTGCAAAGGGTATCATGCAGTAAAGAAATAGCCAACTTTTTAGAAACTATCTGCGAAGGGCACCATGAAGTAAAGAAATAACCAACTTTCTAGAAACTATCTGCAAAGGGCATCATGAAGCACAGAAATAACCAACTTTTTAGAAACCAAGTTAAAATTAACTCATCTTGGATCATGCATTGATACAGCACAAGACATTGAACTAATAATGAAAATGATATGAATTTTAATTAATTTATTTCCAGACGTCATTACTGCATTGGTTGCGTATCATACTTGTAAATACAGATCATTAATGGTGGAAGAATGTTGAACTGCTATTGAGCAGTTAATTGTTATCTTCCACCTTATTTTATCTCATAGAGTTCTTTTCTCATCCAAAACAATAGCACAATTTTTGTAACAAATGGAAAATTTTGGTCAATTTTGCCTAAGAAGCTAGGAGGACAACCTAATAACTAATGCCAACTATAACTCAACCAACAAACTAATTTTCCATAAAAATGATTGTAAGAATATATTTTCCGCACCTTAATGCTGTTATTGATTGATGGGAGTGGAGTGTAGTTCTGTACCTGGCAGATACATAAAAGTCAAAGCAATGAGATTGAAGTTACTGTGCACCCTATCAAATCATATGCACATACATGGCAAAGCAAATCCACAATAAGGTCACAAAACAAAGGTACAACTCATCTAATCCTGATAACCTGTAGAAACACTACGAATAGTTCTAAGAAATGAATGTAAAAAGTTATGCTGATAACCTGTTGATTAGATATGAAAAGTATATAGGATTAACTTCTGGAGAAGTCAAGAAAATGAAATAAAAGGGAAAGGAGGAAAGAGAAGAAAATAGAATTGTGTAATATGGCCTGTAATATCAATTCAAAATAAAGTAGAAGCAAAAATGAATTACCACAAAATCTTGGTATTCTACAATATTGCTGATGAAGTTTCTGCCAACTGTCACTTTCAACACATACCTGCATGTAGCAACCAGTTTGAGAAGTGGCCATTTTTACTTTTCAAAGAAACAACTTGAGACTCCAATTCAGGACTCTAGACAATACAAGCAGGTTAAATAAAACATGTTTTAAGGGACAGGACCAGGAGATATAACAGTTTAAAACAGATGAAGTAACTATACATTCCAAGTTTTTAGTCTAGCTTAAAAAGATCTAATAACAGTAGTGAAACAGAGCAAAACTTTTATATATAGATGCTAAGCTACGAATGAGATCAAATAGCAGGCGAAGTGGGATTGGAGTTGCCTATACATGCAAAATTATTAACAAAAAAG
This sequence comes from Erythroxylum citrifolium, assembly GCA_026284465.1. Taxonomy (NCBI): domain Eukaryota; kingdom Viridiplantae; phylum Streptophyta; class Magnoliopsida; order Malpighiales; family Erythroxylaceae; genus Erythroxylum; species Erythroxylum citrifolium. The sequence goes on from JANKOE010000008.1 coordinate 7,548,551, forward strand.
TTGCCTACCTAAGCCTCACATTGACTCCATTGTAAGACTCATATGGCATTTCAACAGTGGAAAATTCAAAGGGATATGCTTTCCTTTCATACAATTCACCAGGGACATCAAGTTCACGCACTGCATAAGAACAACAAGTCGAGCTCAGCCAATTTAGACATATTCAGTTACTGAAAGCCAAGTCATATGAGACTAATAAGCAAGCCAAAAGGCGTTAGCAAAGATTAATACGTCAATTCTGTATAACAAACTAAAATTGAACTACTGAGATTAGAAATTACCTACACCTTTCACAGTAAGTCATTAAGTTTTTGTTAAAAAGAAGCACAAGCATAAATATACCATATACTCACCAAGAGAAGTAAAATCATACAAATTGCCTCGATCAAAGTACAGTTCTGCACAAAGGGAAGAGATATGTCATGATCTAATAAGTTCCTGGTTCAAATAATAAACTAACACGATGTATTTTCCCCATTTTATTAAATAGAAAATTAAATAACCCAACCAATAATTAACAACAAGATCAAATGCAGAAAGATGAAGTCAATCAAATAAGGTAAGTGACAGTTTTAACTACCAGGATATCATAGACACGTTTGGAAGTCACACAAGCAGTGTCATTGAGGAGCCATAATATTCATCAAACTTGTTATTAACTTTGCGAAAGAAAAGCATCAATATGGTATTTTCTCCGTAAATCCATCGGTGCTGTATCACAGGGATTAACCTCTGCTTAGTTATTTTAAATGACAAACATTTTAAAATTGCAGCCATATTCCACTTCTCTTCTGATTGTCAGAAGTATAAGTCATGTTTATACAATAACTTAATGCTCTAAAAGTATCGTAGCTTATCCTAAAATTACTAAAATGATGTATTCAAATAAGTCGTTTCCACAGCTTAAAAATTTACGTATTGTCATTTGCATCTAAACTGTAGTCTTAATTATAAGTAAATAAACGGAAGCATAGTAGCACATACATAATCATCTTCACATTAAACTAAGATCTAATGTAAGCTCAACTCACCTATCTGACCAAGTAGCTCAATTTTGATGCCATTATGTTCGACCTTCTTCCCTTGTACTGGTTCTATAACAACCTAAGTATTATGCAACAGAGTTAAGTCACACTTGGAATTTAGAAAAAAGGAATTTAAAAAGGTATCATTAACAAGTACCATTAGTTCTTTACAAGCATCTAAAGTGCAGATCTGAACATAACATAGTACCTCTCCGATAATATTTTCTTGACTTTGGAAGAGGGGAACCATAGCTGTTTTGCCATTTTCCTTCTTCAAAGGAACCTACATAAAGACACAGAAATGGAGTGAGAAAGTTCACTTAAAATTTTGTTTTCAGATGCAATAATCACATGAAAGGCAGATTGCTTAATTCAGCTAAGCCATCATCATAAGAACTTAAAAGTTCTGATCTCAAGACAAAAATTGTGCCGTCAATGTTTAGTTAACTACCCTTAACAAATACCAAGGCGTAAAGATTAAACTCTCGCCCAAAAACCGGAATATAAATTCCCTGATAACGCTAAAATGTATTGCCAACAAAGGAAGCAGAGGTTAAAAACGATAAAATGGATTAGCAACAAAGGAAGCAGACGTGAAATATAGAGAAAGGTCAACAAAGAATATGAACAAACAAGATCTTTGTTTCATGAGACTTAATTTGCATGGTGGGTTAAAGAGCACAAATTGAAAACGCTGATTCCAAACAATACCTGCTTGCGACTTCTTCCATCAGCTAAAGTGATTGAAATGCTACATGGTGTCTTGAAAGCCCCTACAAGGAAATTCTATAACAACCAAAAAACCAATCAATCATTAGAACTAAACCCGAAATCAAAATCCCAGAAAAGGATCAAAGCTTGTACCATGATCTATATTCAGCTACTCCCGAGAATGAAGAAACAAGCAATAACAACGGAGCATGGAAGTCTTGGAAGTAGTGTGAATTGTGAGAAGCGAATGAAAGGCTACGAGAGATCAACTAGTTCGATTTTCCGGTTTTCTTCTCACCAACTTCCTTCTGCTCTCTACAATTCCTCAATTTGACTTCCCTTTTAGTTCTTTTCCTTTCTTCTACTTTAATGGTAGTTGTTTTAAATTTTACTTTTTACCAATTATTTTAAAACAAAAAATCCAAATTTAGTTTAAAATATTAACAAAACTTGAAAATAATTTGGAAATTAGTTTTCTAATATTTGTTTGGTAAATTCAATATAACTAATTAATTGATTTATTTTAATTAATAAAAATTTATTAATTTATAAAATTCTACCTATTAATTAATAAATTTATTAATTTTTAATAAAAAATTATTAAAATAAATAAACTAAAAAGATTAGTCGATTCAAAATTTTTAAATATGTATATATAAAAGCTAGTTACATTTAAAAATAATAATAATGATTTTTTATAAATTGTGAAATTTAATATTGGATTGATTATTAAAAATTTTTAAAATTTAAACTACAATTTAAAAAATAAAAGAAAATTTTAAATAATAACTTTTTATATTTTTATATAACAATAAGAAAAAGACATAACACTCCTTTCTATTGTTTGTGAGAAATAGTATCTGGTTTCAGGAGACTCAGCATTGAACCATGTTCAAAGAACTGGGTACAAACAAACATTATTTCTACCGACACAAATCAATCAATGTTCATGTGTCTAAATGTACATACAGAAAACAGAAAGAAGAAGTAAAGAATGAAGATATCCGACAATATGACACATTTGGCATTTCATTTAGTAAATCACACACGGGCAGGCACTACATGTTCCTCCTCCACTTTTTGCATGTCGTCTTCAGTTCTCCATACAACATCTTCAAGACAAGTTGACAGGTTCTTGTAGAACTGCATCAAAGAGAGAAGAAAATAAGCAATCCAACTTGCACCAACAGCAACAGTCATGATTTTTAATATTCTTAGAGAGCCTCACTAAATTCGCTTGCACTGTAATAATATCACTCTCAATTCAAGTCCATATCATCCATTCACCACAATCAATTATCGAACAATCACGTAAATGGTTCCCTTGTTAATGATTTTCTGTTGGCAGCAGACAATCATAAACAGAAGCTAAAACAGTGACTTTCATGCAGTCTAGTCCAGATTTTTTTTAGTAAGAAATTGGAATGACATAATCATTCATTTCTTCGGTTACCGTTGTCTTTCGACACATGCAGGAAGTTCTGGATTCATAACATTTACAGGACAATCAACACATCAAAAACCACCATCAGTCTGCATTGCAAGTGCCTACCCATGTTTTTAAATTTTCTTTGTGGTACTTACATGATGCAGATATGTCATTTGGCTGAAAATGGAAGACTTCTACTATTTCTCTCTCAGCAAAGTTCTATTGTTCTTAGGTTCTTTTCAACAATTACCAGCTAATTCACCGCTTCTCTTTCACATCATCTCCTCAACATCCACGAACCATGTTTTACTAAGCAGCATCTTGACCAGTAATGTATTGTGCAAGAATATTTCTCAATCATCAAATATGTGTTTTAAATCTAGGTGTTACTAGTTAAAATTTCACTCACACGATCACCAAATCACTGAAGTTCAACTGGCAAACCTTTAGGTCATATTGCACTAGCTAACCAACTAGTCATCCCTAAGCTTCCGAAGAGGAGTACAAGTATCATTTGTATATGATTTATATTCATTAGAGTAGGAGAAAACAGATTCTAAAAGAAAGGATACCTTATGGAACTCCAAAGTATCTCCTTTGGCTTTTCTCACTTCAACCATATGAACAGAGGGGGCTACTTGAAATATCTGTAGAAATATAATAAAAGAGGGAAATAAATAGAAAGAGAAACTATCAGGCTCCACCATGACAATAGAATTTCTTTCAAAGTCACAAACCTCAGTGGCAATGTTAAGGTTTCCCTTTCTTCCTGCTTTCATGTTTTCAAGCCTCATCTAACAAAAACAAGTAAAAGTAAAGATCAGTTCCAACCCTCCTGCTTCAGCTAAATAAGAATAACAATTATCCTCCGAAAGTATCACTGACCTTGTAGTTTTTCTTGTGAACATCAAAACCAAGCGGCTTTACAGCTTCTTCAATCTTGTGAACTATCTCATTGGCAGGACATCTAGATGTGAACCTTGTTTCCCGTTTAAAGCCCTGTAGTTGATCTTAAGTCATCAAATCAAAATCAGGGGATAGCATGAGTTTCAGTATTCTTTTATAATCCAACAGTAATATGACCATCATAAAACATTTGGATGTTCATGGGAAAGCCAATGCTATTCGTGCCTAAAACATTCAAATGATCCTTGATTTTTTGTGTAAAATGATTTTTTAATATATTCGTGAATTCTTTCTCATTAGCTTTGCAAGTTGACATATCCGGAAAACTTGAAAGATTGGGGGATAAGGAAAAGCATGCATGCAACTATCAACATGGAATCACAAGATCATCCACATATGTGTGCTAAGTTGGTCCAATTACTCTAACAAAGCTAGAAGCATGCAGAAGATGTTTTGATCTTCCATGCAACTGCACACTTGAGCGAGAAAAGAAATTTTAATATAAAAGAAGCATTAAATAAGTGAACCTGTTCCACATCAAACAAATTCCCAAGATTCAGTCCTTTTGACATAGAAATCAACTCAAATGCATTCATAGCTGTTGGTTGTTCTTCCTTCTTCTCTGTGACATGGTGCTCCTGTTAAGTTGGTAATGCATATCAAAAAAGACTCCCACCAAGTAGAAGAAATTGTGTCTCCACATAGATTCACTTAAACTTCTTAAAATTCGCTGCAAACTCATTTTAAACTTACTTCAGAGTCCTTAAAAACAGCTTCAACATCATCTGAGTTGGTGTTTTCTTCCTCCTTAAAGACAGGAGGCTTATAATCTTTCTTAAACCATTCATCTTCCAAGATTTCTGGTATGGTGATACGCTGCAATAAAAGCCAATCAAAACCGTTAAAATAAAATAACGTGAAAGTAACATGAGAGAAATTTGTGGTTTGACCTACATAAACAGATATAGAGACTCACAAGGGTTATATCTGTCTTCATTAAACTTGTGTGTAATATATTGTACATAGGGTCTTAGAGGGAGGAATAAGAGACATTTGACAAGAATATATTCAAAATCACTCAAAATTGAAGATAAAAACTTAATTCTTTGATTTGATTCTTATAAATTGCATCATATTTCTTGATATTATGAGAAAAACATCAACTAAGCAATGCAAAATGCTTATAGTCAATAATACTTTGGGAAGACCAATGCTGGGTGGAAAAACTTGTATACACTCAGCAACAAGTCTAACCACATGCATTTTTTTGTTGTAGCCAAATAAGTGGTACACACAAAACATGAGGCAAGCAGGTAAGGTAAGAACTTTAAGAGCTTCTTCTGGTAACAAGAAGACATCATATTATGTGATGCCTTCATACATGTAAAAATAATGTCTATTATGCTTAATTATTGCTTAAACAACATAAGCTTTTAGTTTCTGTTTCTGTTGAAAATGTTTACTTTGATCAATTCCTGGAAGTCTATATCATCAAAGTCAACTAATTTCTACTTTTCAATGACCAAGAAATTGTTTGAAGAGCGAACATATCAGAGAAGTAAAGGGCACATCTAGGCCTCGACAATCATATCATTCTACCTAAATGAGATGCAATTAAGAATTAAAGATGAACGAGTTAATTTGTTCTCTAGGCACTCCAATATCATCTACTGCAGAAACAATGTGACAGTCAAATTCTTCTTAAATCACAAAATCTGGGTAGTCCAACTATCAAGCTACATCCACATGCTTAGGCATAATACGCAGTGTAGCATCGCAGAGGCCAAGGTCTCTAGTTTCCCAACTCCATTATTGGGATTATCCATCACAATGAGCAACGAAAGTCGCCACTTGAACCTAAGATTTCAAAATACATACTTTTGTTCGCAAGTATGCTGCTGATCACTGATAAGTACTGACTACTGAGGCTTAATCAAGTTGACATCTTTAACATAAAATTGGATATAGTATGGAGATATTATCTCTTTGACCTTACAAAAAGTAGAATTGTCAACCAAATTTATTTAAGACTACTCATTTTATTTCTTCCTTTTCTTCCAAGAGATGAAGAATCAATGAACAAGGCTGATCAAATCATCTCACATAAGTGAAACTACTTACAGTCATAGGGTTGGGATCTAAAATTCGAACAATTAATTTCATGGCACCAAATGATAGCCAGGGGGGACAAGTGAATTCAGCCACTGAAATCTGCCAATGGAAAAAATGAAATGACAACTAAAGGACAAGAAAAAAATGAAAGAGGTGATGCAAAATCTACAAAATACTCACCTTTTTGTACAGGTTGATTACATTAGCATCATCGAAAGGCAAATATCCTGCAAGCAATACAAAGAGTATAACTCCACATGACCACAAGTCCGCAGTGGCTCCATCGTAACCTCTATCATTAAGAACCTGATACACAACAATATTTAAGGTCAAAGGAAAAATTATTAAGGACAGCAATCCACATGGTGGGGTAATTTTGGTGACTCAAAGAGTCGTCGAAACCTCAGGAGCAACATAATTTGGAGTTCCACAAGCAGTATGAAGGAGGCCATCAGCCTGCCAAAATCCAAATAAACATCTACATAAACACAAAGAAGCCAAGAAAGAAGCTCCTAGGGAGTAGTCAAGTAGAAACAACAAGGGTACCCCTTGTAGATGACAAAACCACTTGGAGAGAAAAGGAAGGTGATAACAATTTATTACAATTACCTTGACTTGTTGAGACAGTGCACTCAATCCAAAATCAGAAACTTTGAGGTTTCCACAATCATCCAACAGCAGATTTTCGGGCTGTAAGAGAAACAAGACAGATTAGAAGGAAGATGACATGAATTTGTATGAGTCTCCTAGACAAGTATGTAATGAATACTACATACAGATCACTAGTCATAAGCCTCAAAGAAAAAACTAAAAGGACCTTTAGATCCCTGTGATAGACACCCCTGCTATGGCAATAATCAACAGCATTAATAAGTTGCTGGAAATATCTACGGGCTTCATCCTCTCTCATCCGCCCATGGTTTACCTTCATAACAAAAATCATTACTTAAAGGCGTAACTGACATGGAGCTGCACTACTTGTTTCAATATAAATAGAAAAGTTATTGTGTAAGCATTGTTTGAATTAGTGTATGCCATAGTCATGGAATCCAACAGTTATCTTATTCATCAAATATATTTAGCTCATGATGGTGAAGCAATCAGCTACCAAATAGGCTTCAACAAGAGTATAGCAACTTACAATTTTGTCGAAAAGTTCTCCCCCAGTAGCAAACTCCAAAATTATAAATATCTTTGTCTTGCTTCCCATCACCTAAAAATGATCAAAATAATTTGGTAAACCTCACACCAAGTGAAACAGTTAATAACTTGATTGGCTTTGGAGCAGTTAAATATAATAAGCAAACATGACATGCTATGGTAACATGACTCCAATATGATCATAAGAAGAAGGAACATTGGGATTGTTCTCTAATTGGAGATACATAGCACTATGGTAACATGAGTCCAATATGATCATAAGAAGAAGGAACATTGGGATTGTTTTCTAATTGGAGATAAATAGCATTATTTGATCTATAATCTATAATAAAATTATGCCATCGATTTTGTACCTCCTTTCCATGCTCTTAAATTAGTATCCATTACCAAGGTGATTATGTAAAGACAACAAAAATAACTGAAAGAATCTTGAATAAATTGGAGATCTTATTAGATTATTGATTCGAGTAATGGTTTTCAAAGATCTATTTGGTAAGAATGTCTTTGAGAATTTATGTATATCATCTAATATATGGTCAAAAGTTCACATAAGTCTTCCCTTCTTTTTTTCATTTGGTTCATCAGAAAGCATTTTAATACCTGGACCTACACCATCCAAGCAATGAGATAAACCCCCAGCATAGTTGATTGAGGGTAGAGGCGCTTACCACTTTGCTACAACTTCCTCTTCTTTGCTCAACTTCAGCCCTTCCGATTACTTGCGCTCTTTGTATTATTACGGAACTCTTGCAACTTATGTTTCAATAATGAAACTTTAATTTTATTGAAGAATTGATTGAACAACAATTTCCTAGCACCAGCTTACTTCTCCATCCAGGCAGAGTGTTGAATACAATTAGTTATTTGTACTTGTTGAGTGTCCATTAAGTGTCAAGTATGGTACTTATAAACCATATTAATAGTTGATTTTTCAAAGTTCCTTGATTTGCACAAAATTTATCCATGTTTTTCACCCTACATGAATGAATACACTGAATGCTTATGAGGTACCCATCTCAATGCTAGTGCATGTTAATAAACACTGGTCTGGGACATGATAGACATCTATACCTTAAGGATACTAAAACAGATGCTGAAACTAAATTTAGTTCCATGATATGAAGAAAAAAAAATCAGAGCATAAGAATGTAGTCAAGAAGAACTTGAGTTTAAAAAGTATATAATCAGGCTAAAGAGGAGAGAGAAAGAGAGATACCTCATGCAGACGAACAACATTAGGATGTTTTATGCGTTTCATTGTTGCTATCTCCCTCCTGATCTGCAAACATACACAAACATAACAGATCCAAGAAACCTGATAAAGTTACGTATGGTAATTCTACACATAATTTCGCGATTGCCGGGATGTACCTAGATACTGTTGAAATTTGAGAAAGAAGAAGAGAAAAGTATAGCAAAAAGTTGTAGCAATTGTCTTGGACAACCCCAGAGTTAAAGAGTTGCTTTAAAGTTTAAACTAGTAAACAAACAGAATTTGCAAAGAAGCAAAAGAGTATAGAGAAACAGAAATGATCAACAGAAAAGGACACATGACTAACCAGACCTGCTCAGCCATCTTGTGCTTGAGAACTTTCTCTTTATCGAGGATCTTCAGAGCCACAGGATCCCCTGTCTCAGAGTTTCTGGCGAATTTAACTTTCGCAAATGTCCCCTCACCAATTGTTCTTCCCACCTCATATTTACCCACTCTACGCTTAATTTTAGGTTGACTCATACTCTTTTCAAACTTAAACTTTCTTCTCCTCACACTTAAGAAACTGAAAAACTCTTCCTGAATCATGTAAAACATTAAAGTTGTATTCAGATTTCAAAGTTCAAAGCAAATGAATTCCGACAATAAGTAATTATGAAGTCAAATAATTTCATCATCAATCTGTGACAATATGTTACCAAGTACATTACACTTAGAAGCCTATTGAAGATCCTAACCCCATCTCCTAACACTAAAATCGTGGTAATAGCCATACCGAATGATCACTTCCTATGGCTTACACTGATAATGAAGCAAGACAAGAAGCAATATACAGAAATGGGAAAGCTAGTACAAATGTTCTATCGTCATAATATCCAACAAGAAGCCAGGAAAATCCTGATCAATAAACTAATAAACTCACATACAGCAATAAAGTCTTGTAGAAGTAGAGATACAGGAATACAGGTCAAGTTTTGAAGCGAATCAAAATTAGGAAGAGATGGGGGAAAAAACACAAAAAAGATCACACGCACACACCAGGAAGGCTCATAAAAGAAATTTAGCAAGTGCATTAACCTCGAAATTGATCTGCACAGTTCAAAACTGAAATTCAAAGCAGATTTAATTCCAATACACTGGCTCCTGTATTGAAGATGAAGACTGGTAGTCAGAAAATTCAAAATTCAAAGATTCTTATTATTGTTGTCGTTATGTTTACCATGAGCTCATGGAGTGCCCTTTTAATATTCACTTACACAACTACAAAAGACGTAGAACAAGAAACTTAGAAAGATAATTAAGTTGGAGCTCAGAAACTTTGAGAAAAGGCATAAATTTTTGGTTATCACAAAGTCTCGTTCTAGAAACAGAAACCCAAATCAAATTTTGCATGAAAAGATGAAGAAGAGAAACAGCATCATACCCTTCCCAAATCCCAAGGAAATCTATACAAAATCACAAAATAAAGTGAGAATTTTGGGTCGAGACAACAGTCAAAGATGAAGACATTCAGAATCTGGCATCAAGATGAGTATAACCGTACGAAATGGAAAAGAAAATGACGTAAAGAACAAAGAGTGAACAAAGAGGATATACTTGGTAGAACCCTTTTGTAATGATGAGTAGAAGCGCGAAGATAAGAAGAAAAAGGTTGGTCTTTATGATTGCCTTTTGAACCTTGCAAAAGGGCACTCAGTTCTTGTAGATTAGTATCAACTCCGATGAGTTCCGCGACCCATTTTGTAGAAAAAGATCAAATCTTTCTTGCTAGTTCGTTCACCGCAACCCGACAAAAGTCGTTAAAAAACCTGCTTAACAGCTGCTACTCCGTGTCCACCACTACTTGCTTGTGTCTTTGACTCGATTTAACCACTGTCAATTCAAACTCGGGCAATGATTTTTTCCTCCTTCTGGCTTCCCAACAAGTAATATAAATAGTTGTTAAAGTAAATTCTAAACATTATCAAGTAAAATCGAGCTAACTAACATTCTTCTCGGTTCCACACTAATTAATGTCATTATTGCGCGTCAGCGTGAAGTGGGTAAGGACTGGAGTGATTCATGGCGGACAGACACAAATTGGTCCATGTGTTCTAGATTAAGGCTGCAGAGCTTTGTCGTCAATGGAGTAATTCATGGCGTACAGACACAAATTGGTCCATGTGTTCTAGATTAAGGCTGCGGAGCTTTGTCGTCAATCACCCATTTCTTGCACGAGGAAGAAGACAAACAAACTCTTCTCTGTCTCTTTCATGTTACAGTATCCTAATCCAATGTTTTGATGTGTGTTTGCCTTATTATTTTAAGATGGGATATAATTATTTATTGAAATCAAAGATTCTTTATGACCGTCGATCTGCTAAGTTTATTGCTGATCAAGGAGTGTGCCTGGATGGTTGAGAGTAGAACTGAATTTCGGTTAAGTCCTAGATTCGATTCCATGTTAGTCTCTCTTGTAAGAGCCTGGAGTAGGTAGGATTTTACCTATAGGTGGAGAACTAGTTGGGCCCTCGTTGATGGGATGTCCCTGCTTGACCCGCATGTGAGGTGGTGAGCTAGGTATGCTTTCAGAGAGGTGTGCCCGCTTGACCCGCCTACGGGTTTCCTCGAATCTAAAAAAAATAAAACTTAATATTTAAACTTAATATGTTGTTTAATTATAAATTATTAATTAATTAAATAATTTGTTTGAACCATATAATTTGCGAACTAATTGAAACTTTTAAGTAATCAATCATTAATCAAATTGTGTATTAAACAGAAATTAATAGGTTTAGTAGCATCAAGACTTTGGACCATGCACCTTACCTACTCAAATTATGTGATAAGATGCACGTTTTTGGTTTAATAAAAGAAAGCTACACTTTTGTTATGGGTCAAACTAAGTGATATAACAAATTATTTTTTATTTTTATACAATATCACAACCATTTCGAAAAGAATGAAAATGAAATTTGCTTATAAAGTCTATACCCATCGAACCATCCATATCACTTTTTGAATTTAGTAACAAATTCACATTATAGCTAAGCCTACCAGTTTGGTCATGGTTAGCTTCCCTCCTCTTTTAAGATTAAGGTTCTATTTAGCAATCAGCCGATTGTATTAATTGTTAGCTGATTTTATCAGTTGTTAGCTAATAGCTGATTAGATCAGTTGATTTGACTAGCGAATTGCATTAGCTGTTTGTTAGAGATGTTTAGTATTAGCTGTTTATGTGTAAAATAACTTATGAAGACATGACTTTAAATTTTTTTTATAAAGGCATGAATATTATATATCTTAATATTTCATTGAATATTCTTATAAGAATTTATATTTTAGAGAAGTCATGTTCACATGTACTGTTTAATCATCTATGAGAAATTTATGCAACTTTTTATATTTGCATCTTCGTTTAAGGTTAACGTTTTATTTCTAATCTATAACTACATAAAATAATTACAAGAACAAATATTGTTCCTAAAACGCAGGTATCTAAGAACCTCAACTAGGTTGTCCTACTTACTAAAAATTGTTGTATATTAAAACAAACAAAAATATGACGTGTGTAGTACTTAATTGCAACTATTTAAACAGCAAAATATTACACAACTTAGAAATAGAATTTAAAAGGTACAATTAGCTTTTGGTCGTTAAAATTTTAACTGTTGGATAGGAACGTTTTCATTTTTGGCTATTAATCTTCAATCAAACGATGAAAGAGTTACTCTCCAAAAAAATTTTGTTAACTGTTTGAAGAGTCAAATAGCTGAAAACAACCAATCAGTTAAAAAAATCGCTGATTTGTAAGTAACCAAACGAGGCCTAAATCTTTTAATCATTTCATTTCTGGGACAGCACACCATGCTTGGAGTAGACAATTTGTAATTTATTATCTCATTCTAACATCATCTATGATCCTAGTTCCATAGTTATCCAGCTTCCAACCTTAGAATTAAGTAATATTCCTCAGATGTTAGGTAAGACACGGCAAAGTACAAGTCTAAAGGAATAATTGCGGTAGGTCCCAACAGAGAGAATACAAAATAAGAATAAAAAGAACCTGTCAATGATTCTTTCCTAAAACTCTATGGGTGTGCTTGTTCAGGGGTTTGAAAAAATAAGTATGGGTATGAAATGAAAAGCATTGTTTGATAAGATGCTATCGTTGAATAGGTAATATTTTCATTCCTAAGTTTAAGGTAATGCTTCATTCCCTTCAAATAGGAGAGGAATGAGAGTCATTACTTTGTTATAACAATTTTATAATAAAGATCATAAATTTTATATTAATTAATTAAGCACATTATAATTAATTACAATAGAATTAATTAAAATATAATTTATTCATTAATTAAAATATAGTAATTAATTAAAATATAATTCATTTATTAATTAACATATAGTAATTAACTAATTAATCAATTAAAATATAATTAATTAAAATAATATAATTAATTAATTACTATAATTAGTTAAAATATAATTCATTCATTAATTAAAATATTGTAATTAATTAATTAATTAAAATATTATTATTTATTAA
>JANKOE010000008.1:7568180-7587053 GCA_026284465.1 Erythroxylum citrifolium
TTAAAATATTATTATTAATTAAAATATAACTAATTAAAATATAATTATTCATTAATTAAAATATTGTTATTAATTAAATAAATTTTAATTAAAATATTATAATTAAGTAATTAATTACATTATAATTAATTTAAAATAATTAATTAGTTACAATATAATTAATTAAAATATAATTTATTCATTAATTAAACTACTCTAATTAATTAATTATAATATTTAATTAATTACTATATTGTAATTAATTAATTACATTATTTTTTACTAACCAACCACTATCAATGGTAATGGTAATGGTAATCATTCCTTCCTCTTAACTAACCATCATCATTATAATGATAATAGTCATTCTCATTCTTCACTATATTCATTCTCATTCCTATTACCATTCCCCCGTACAAACCAACCGCCCCCCTAATTTAACGAGACACTGGGTATTGGTTTTCGCATAAAGCTCAAGGAGCAACCAAAATAGGAAGTTCCTTAGGTTTCCAACAATAGTTTGTCATCAAATCATCGCTTACGGCTATTTTGCCTTTCAGTTCTTTTAGACGATTCGGTAATATCCCATGACTATGGTCTAAGCCCCAACGCAAAGGCATAAGCCCCTATGCAAGCATAAATAAAGAAGAAGGTTCAAAATTTCATCCTATTTCAACGATCACACTGCCATATAGGCAAAGGCATATACCATTAAGTTCCAATTTTATCCCAAGAATCACTTTAAACTAGTCATGACTCCCAATAGAATCATGATTACTGCTAATAAGCTTTTTCTTTCCTTTTCTCACCCTTTTGGATGTTTAAAGGAGTGAAACAAGGTAAGGATTCTGTCTATAGTTTCCCTCACACATGAACAAGTACCCATTCACTCACTTTGAACAGAACTAAAACATACAAACTAGGCAAATGGTTCATCTTAAGGCTTTGGATTCTCTCATATCAAAATTCCTAAGAATGATTATAACCGTCACTTTGCATAGCAGCTTTTTCTAAATACTGGTGCCTAACAAATGAGAAAGGAATTTTTATCGTGTAGTTGATAACCACCGCACGTCACCAGTAAACAATCTCAGTATACACGATTGCTGATAGTCTGAGAAAGAGACTTGAGCTGTGTGTTCCATTTCTCAATGGCTGTGTACTTCTTCATTCCTTTTGACCTGCATGGCATTTGGAAAATAGGAATTACAACAGCTGCAATGGAGGACAATAGTCTGTAAAACTAAACTTTGAAATTCAACCATCAGCAGTACATTTAAAGTAGTTAAAGGAGAAGAAACTTCCACCTGTCACCACGCTCTAATAGTCTGTTTACTTGGTCAATATGGCCGTCAATGCGGTTATCCAATATCAAAGAAACCAAGAGCTGCTCCACATCTTTTTCTGGGACATTGAGCTCCTGCAAGTCAAACAAGATAAAAAGCAGTTTGTCGATATTCATGGCTAAAGCAAATTCCAGTAGTGAGCACAACATCCCAGTGGGACAATTCTAATAAGTTATCTGCACTAGTTATCAGGAGTAACTACTTCATGTAAACAAAGTGGGGTTTCACCTTGGATATAAAAGGAATCCGAATTCTTGTGTAAGGTTTGATAAGCTTAAGCAGCACCTGAGTTCTGACATTCTTCAGTAGATCTTCAATATAATTCCGAATGAATGGATCGTCCATAATCGTCCTTCGGTTACTCTGTATTCCAACTATCAATGCAATGATAACTACATTTGACATTTGAAGACAATCAAAATTGTAACTATACCTTGAGGATTTTCTCAAACTCTAATATCTCATTTCGTTGATATGCTGCTATGAGATTAGTCATTGCCAAAATCTCAGGATCATTTTTATATCTGCAAATATCAAATGCAAGTTTGCACACAAGTTAAGAGAGAGAAGAAAATAATATCCTAAAGTTGCAACACAGTTTCTGTGTTAAACACTTACGGCTTTGCCTCTTGACCATCAAACGGATTAACTTCAGATTCCATCAGCATATTAGCCAGAACCAGGTATCTGTCAATCTCAGTTATTAAAGTTGGTGACACAAAAGGGTATAAACAAGCACATGAACAGTTAAATATCACCATCATAATGTTCATATAACTGTGCTCACACCCAGATCTCAATTTCTGTGTTACTGAATCTAAATGTTCAGCACATCATGATGGTGCTTCTCATTATTCATTAGTATTTCCATCTATGAAGTGTTCCTTACTAATCTCCTTTTCCGCTGATATGATATCTTCTTCTAGTCCAATGAAGTCAATTTTCAATATATTTTTTTCAATTAACATGAAAATGAAAGTCTTGATTTGCTAGAGCAACAAACTTCAAGGAGAAATGGAGAGAAACTAGGTTCTAGAAGCACAGAGACACAATCTAAGAATGACTAACATGCATTCCTGCATTGGATCTTGATCATTTCATGTAGCATGGAAGGCTTTCTAGATGTCAGGATGCCTTTGAAGTGAGAACCATGCAAACAAATCCAAATAGAAGAGAAGACAAACAGATAAGAAAAAGAGTAAACATGAAAGGAAATGAGGAATTACTTTAAGCATTGGATACGTCTGTGGTTACCAGCTTCATCATAATTTTTGAAAGCTTCAAAGAAATCTGTTGCAGCCTCAGCCCACTGACGCTCTGCCATGTGCATCTTTCCACCACATTCTCGAATTATCCCCATTATCCTTGGATGTGGAATAGCTGATTTGATAGCAAGTGCCTTCTGGTATAATTGCTGGTGAACAAAGCCATGTAAAAACATCATGAAGAAATTACTAAACAAAGTTAAGAAAGAATTTCAGGCTCCATGGTAATGATCACAAAAAGGCATATAGACAGAGGCTAAACTACTCCATTGTCATTTCAATCAACCAAATTACCAATACAAATGAGAGGTCATTCTTAAACATGGACAAGAATTACAAGTCACGTGGATATCCAGTAGTCTTAAAACTAAAGAATGCAGACTTTCAGATCTAAAAGATCTTGTTTAGCGTATCAAGAGCATCTTTAACATTACATCTAATTTGCTTATGGATTAACCCCCAAATTAGACGACGTGGAGAAGTGAATGTTATGGCTAATATAAGAAGGTTTAGCTAATAAAACACCAAATCTTTTCAAGGAACCTTTTCTCCATTCGACTCATTTACTTCAGGTTTCAATCTCAATAACATTCCAAACTTTTGGCATTATCATTGAAAGGGAGGTGATAAAAACCTAAACTACAAAGATTAGAATATGAAAGTTATACCGGCAAGACCAGTTTGAGACACCAAATACTGCAGAATTCTCACCTTAAGCTTTTTGTTATTCTTTGTTTCCGTATACATTTGGATCTCAATTGCATAGACCTCAAGAAGCTGACTACCCTTCTTTTGATCATCTGAACCATCTTCTCTTTGACAAGACTTGTGGAGTTCCTTCAATATCTGGCCAAGTGAACCAAATTAATGAGATAACTAATACCCTACAGCGACTACATAAGTAATCAAAATCAATGAGTAGAAGACATACCTTACTCATCCGCCCATATTCTCCCATATCAAACCAAATCTTGCAAAGCTTAAGATTTGTCTTGAACCAAAGTCTCTACAGGGGTTAGTAGTAACGGGAATTAGTCTATAATATTTTCCTTTCAGGCTGCAGTTGTTTGATTCTAGCCATCCCAGTAGTTCAAGAAACTGACTGACATTAAAACTCCCGAGTAACATCCATGCAGCTCATGGATGAAACAAGGGCCTCACCTGGTTCTAACATCCACCAAGGGAGACAAAACCCTCCATTGGTTTGTCGGTGAAAAAAATTACTGCATTAACATCATGACCTAAAGAGCACCAATAAAATGGAGAATCTGACCTCATTCTTTGCCTCCTCAAGGGCCTTCAAAGTCGTCTGATAAAATTCTTGCAGGAGACCAAAGTTCTGACTAGCTGATCCAGAAACAAAATCCATGATATTGTTTATGCATTTCTCACTGTAATTTCGAGTTACTGCTGATTTGATGTATGTTAACATCTCCCTATAAGCATCCATCATCTCTTTATACCTCCCTAACCGGTAATAAAGCTTAACTGTTTGTTTAAGTGCTTTAAACCCCCTGATAACAAAGAAAAATTGAGTATGTAACAGTTACTTAAAACAAAAGTTTCTATGCCAGTATTTACCAAAAAAAAATAAAGTTTCTATGCCAGTAGCTTCAAAAACAGAGTGAAAGCAGTCTCCCAAAACACACAAGAAACACTTTACTGAATCATAATTTCGGAAAGTTCAGGACATGATACATTACCTATTTCAATTACATCTCTTAAAATTCATGATATGTTTAAACACATAAATTACTTTATATTAGTAACATGAGGAAGGGAAATAGGTTCAGCACTCCACTTCAGTTCACCTCCTAAACATTCTAAAGTTAAAATTTCCCACATGTCATTACAGAAAATGCCTTTGCTATGTGAAGAAACAAGTATTACATTGCTGATCATGGAAAATCCAATTTTTACCATTCTTCACAGGAAATCTCCTGCTAACATGTAATGAAAACTCCCTAGGACAATTTTGAGAAGAATATCCTGAAAAACGTAAAAAATATTTCCAGTGAACACATCAATTAGGAGCAAGAAATTCTTTGTTTTGTCTTCCACTTGCCCAAAACCTAAAGGAAGTCACGGCCACAAATTCCTAATTGAAAGAAACAAAATATTCAAAACCTGCATGCTAACCATATGCCATTAGTTTCAGGTTACCACTAGACTAAAGTAATGTTAGCAGAACTTGCAAAGAACTTATCTATCCCTGCAAATTAAGATCAAGAACACCACTGCAACGTCAGCTTAAACAGTTAATTGTGCATGCACCCTTGACTTGTCAGAGAATCTTTTTCACTTCTGATCTTGGGCTGCTTACATCTCAAACTTCAAAAATGAAGTGCAAGATATAACAAAGGTTTTTAAAAAATACAAGCTTGAGGTTAAACAAAGAAACATGATTTTAATGTAAACACTAACACTGGCATACCTACAACTTAGCTCACCAAAAGTATATGTGAAAACATGTAATACTTACCATTCTGCTTTCTCTTGTTCCATGCTGACTACTTCAGCAAAACCTGCAAGTGCCCCCTCAGGATCTGTTTCGACTAATCCTTTTACACATAAGAAACCAATAAATTGAAAAATCAGTAGAACAGTTGAAGAATGAAACTTATTTGAGAACACAAAGTCTGATTGAGAGAGAGAAATCGCAGAAAGATAGTTTTACAGAAAATTTAAGAATTATAGTTCATTAAATACAATGGTTATTACAACAGCGAGAGTTTCAAAACTGAATTAAATGTATAAAAGTTGTCAATGAACAAAACTCTAATTGAAAGACTAGAAGTAATTTAAGCCCAGAAAAAAAGATAAAGAGAAATGAGTACAGTAATGCTGAACTGCTGTCATGAGTAAAAGAAACTTAAAAAATGAAAGGAAACAAATACAGACACTAGTAGGTGGAAAAGTGAGACCAACCGCTAAAACCAAATTAATAAGAATTTAGCTCGAAAAGTTGGGAAAACCATTTCAAACTTCTCCATCTTACAGTGAGTGGATAAGCTTATGCAAAACTCATTCATCAAATCCAAATAATGACTCCACAGTACCACCAACAAAATTGGCCATAGCACTTGCATTTCTTTGCCATTACGCACCAACACATATATACACACCTATGTCACCATAGAAACCTAGACAGCGACCTCTTATACCTATACATGCAATTAAAATTTTCCCTTTCCACAGTTGTTGATTACAGAAAGGAAAATCTACATGAAACACACGCCAAAAATATAACAATAAGAAAAACAAATTTAAGAAGAAAAGAATAACCTTTGGAATTATAGTATTGGTTCTCAATATCAACATCCTGTTCCTCGGGCTCCTCATCCGAGTATTCGAATCCGTAATCCTCCATATCCGCATCTGCACATTCCCCCCAAATTACTCATGCATCAAATACCAAAACCCTATTCCCGTTTACGATTAAGAAAAACAAAACAATCCCATTTCAAATCTCGAAAAACAGGAAACATAATCTGAACCTCAGTTAGGGTTTCCTTAGTTCCCTTGTGATACGCAATTAATGGCGATTTACAGATGAGGGAAACAGAAAAAGAAAAAGAAAAAGTAATAACGCAATCGCAGCACCTGAACCCATGTTTGATTGATGAATTCAACACTGAGTAGCAGCAGTACAGCAGCGACTATCAGATAATCAGAAGTTGAGATAGTTACATTTCAACGAGTACGAAGGGGTCCTAGTCACTCCCTAAATTCAAATGAAACACCTGCAACAAAAACTTCCTCTAGTGCTTACTATCATGGTTTTAGCCGTCCTTTTAACTTTTTGTTGGCATAACTTATAAAATTATTGATACTGTTTTAAAATGCTTTTATTTATTTCTCAATCATTGTTGCCTTTTTCAAATATTTATAAAAATCGATATTTCTGTCGTAAAAAACCAATTATTCCGCAATTTTTCAATCGAAAAAAATAAGTTGTTCCAAAATTCGATCGTCTAATCATAATAACCTTGCCTTTTCCAAATATTCATATTCTAAAATTAATTGCTATTAATATCTTCTTATTCTTTTCATAAATTTATATTAATATCTTGATATATTCATACAAGAAAGTATTAATTTATTATTTTTAATTAAAAACTATAACCCAAATTACTCCTTAAAAAAAATAAAACAAGGGTGAGCTCTAGCATGAAAAAAAAAGATTGAATCATCCTAAAAACTTGGTTCATGCTAACCAAATAGGGAATTTGATGTTCTTTGAATCTCTAACTTAGAGAGCCATTTTTGCAGACTTTGGTATCAAGAACACTAGCTACCACAACAGGATTACAGGTAACATTTAAGCTTCCAAAAAATTGAATATCTTATTGTTCAATTCCACAAGTTCAGGTCAGTACAGTATTCTCCTGTTGTTTTGTTTCTTCATCTCTTTCTTTTTTTTTCCTTCTTTTTTTTTGCCTTTTCTAGGAACTTCCCTTGTATGTACAACAACATCTTCAACAACAACATTGGGGGAAGTTTGAGAAGAAAACTCCAAAAATAGGACTAACAACAACCTGTGAGCCACAACCCCAACATCAACCTCAGTAAAAACAAAAAATGGTGATGAAACCAAAACCTCAGAGATCAGCAGCCCTTGGAAACGCAATGCAAGTTCTCCCCCAGTGTAGTAGTACAAGCTATATATATATATACATAAACAACATATACTGTCTCACTCATTACCCATATGAGCGACTCTTTGTTAGAAGTTGGCTTTCAAAATTGAGAGGATGTCATCAATCCCTGCTAATGACTACTGTCCTCTTTTTTTGACTTGTTCTTGGTTGGGAAGTCCTCCAGCGTCTGATATTCCTCTCTCAGCAATCTATCCAGTTCTGGGTGTTTCTTCAATGATTCTTTATTTCCACGAAAATGGTGAAATGCCCTAACATAACATGCAAAACAAAATCCAAATACAACAGCAATGATGAATGCAGCCATTATGATAAGCCAACTTTCTTGAACAGGAGTACATTACGTTGCGCAGAAATGTTTAAGAACCCTTATGTAGTTCAGGATATTTAGTGTTATCAAATAAGAAACTTCTTAATGATACATTCAGTTTCTAAATATTTGCAGACATGGTTGGAACTAGCATCATTCAATTCAACCACTAGACTAGAAAACATTCGTACAGCCCCATTTTCCAATAACTTCCCATTCAATTATCACAAAAATTGTTAACAATGACCTGATCAATCAACAAATATTTTACATGATTATTCACCTTCACAGATCTACTTCTACGATAACCGTTTTTCTCTAATTTCTTTCATCTATACTAATATATATTATAACATTTCTGTGTCAATGAAAATGTTTTACCATCCCATCACCAAGAAAGTGTGATAGGAAGGGAATGACTTGTCCAAAGTTTGAGGTGGGGAACAACACGCTACCAAAAAGTATGATGAGACGAGAATAAAAGGCATTACCAATACTTCTCAAGGCCATAAAAATTGCCTTTTCGATAGAAGTCAAGGGTGAGCTCTTCAAAGTCCTCATACAAGTCCTCCCTGAATTCTTTCTCCAGACCGTAACTGAAAATGGGAGACAGTTTAATCATTTTAAGTATTGGGCATCCACATAAACAGTAATAACAATTGGAATCAGATTCCTCCATTAATGAGAAAGGATAAGACACAATATTCAACTATAACAAATTTGGGGTGGTTGATGTATTAAAAGTCAAGGGATAAAACTCATCAGTAATACCTATAGAACCTAAAAAGACACTCTATCCCATAGTTGTAGTTAGCGGATGCATCTTCCAAGGCCAATTTTCGGAACTCATTATACATAGAAGGGACAAACATATCTCTCAGGAAATAACACCAAAACCTATACAACGTATTCATTTCCTGCATGAAAAGGTGAGCCAAAAGAAAGATTATCAAAAAAATTTAAAAACATTACATAAAAGATACCAACTTTAAGAAATTGAACAATTTTTTGAATAGGGATAATTATCTTTCCCCCTTCACTAGCGAACTATTAACAGAAATAGTTTAAGAAAGGCACCTCACTGCAACCAATTCCCATCTTCTTCCTCTCACTAAGACATCGCTTATGATATTTCAGGTACCTAAAAAAGAAAGAGCAACCAAGTAAATAATTTTCACACCCACAAAAAGCTTTGCATGCATGTAGACACACATTATACAAACATAGTTATGCACCAGGAAACGCCTTACTTCTGCTGTTTGAAACCATTTTCCTCTAAAAGCTGATGGCTTGGATGTTGAAATGGTGGGAACGACTTAGGCATGGAACCCACTGGTGGACTACTCCCTGATACGCCATGAGGTGAACCACTCAACTTTGAACACCTAAGACTGTAAAATTAAGATTCAGAAGCATACTAGTTTAGTGAACACAAAAGACAAATCAAATGTCAAAAAGTTGTGTAGTTATGAGGGTAAAATCCAGTAGTCTTAGTTCGATTCCCCTCACGAAGACGCAAGTAAACACAAAATGTTGTCATTTTCTTTGATACAAAATAAAGCAAAGCATTGTCAGTTGAGAAATTTTCTAATTTTTGAAACCATCAATTAGAAAATCTTTGATACAAAATAAAGCAAAGCATGTTGTTGAACTGGTAAAGGATTTGGCAAAAAACTCCAACTTAAAGCCAGTAAAATAACTTCACACTGACCCGTGATTTTCAGGAGGTGTGGAACTAAAGAAAAATCCAAAATTGCTTGGTGGACTCTCTGCTATGGGTCCAGGGGAACTGGGACCAGTGCCATGATTTCTAAAGTTGCTGGAAAAGAACCTCTGCTTCTGAGACTGCTTG
The DNA here is from genome assembly GCA_026284465.1 of Erythroxylum citrifolium. NCBI lineage: Eukaryota > Viridiplantae > Streptophyta > Magnoliopsida > Malpighiales > Erythroxylaceae > Erythroxylum > Erythroxylum citrifolium. Next base: position 7,577,591 of record JANKOE010000008.1, read on the forward strand.
GGGAAAACTTTATTTTGTTTCCTCGGGTTATTTGAGCTTCCAGATTCTTCACGGCCACCAGCTTCAGAACTTCCACCACCCCTTGAAGTCGATACTCCTGAACCACTGTAATTAGATCTTGGGGTCCCATCCTTGTTCCCAAAATTATACTTCCGAGGATTGGATCCCTTAGTTTTCAGTTCCTGCAATTTTCAAACTTTTCTCAGAATTTCAAGACATAGAGCTAGACCAGGGACACAATAACAAGAACAACTATATTACTAGTAACATATAACAAGACTCAACCTGCTCATAGAAATAGAGGCCATCATTTATTGCATAAGCAAGTTCATTTGACATGGATTTTGAATCTTTCCCACCCAAGTTTGGTCCTCCCCCCACTTTGCTGTTCTGCATACAACAGGTGTGAGTGACAAAACTATGAATAAACAATGGTCTTTTCATACATACAATCTGTGACCGTATGCCCACGTGTGAAATTACATGCCTATGCTGAGATGCACACACAAGTATACTAAAGAGAATGACAATGAAAAAGCGGATGAATAGAATGTGGATAAAGAAAAATAAATTAATAACATAAACCAACTTCCTAGAAATCTGGAAAATGCAAGCAAATGTTCAATTCACCGGTAGCATTATAAAATGTGTAGTGAAAAACTGTCTACACTCGAGATGAAATATTTTAGGTGCTGCCAACCAAGCAATTTCATCCCCAAATGTATTTTGATATGTCATTTCTTCTTTTGCAAGATCAACTGGCTAACCTCGAACTAGTATTTTGAAGGATAAAGGATGCAAATTTCAGCACAAATCTTTCCAACTTGATAGAGTTAAATTGTAATATAGGTTAAATTTTCAAGGGGATAATTGAGCATAGTAAAGCTAGCCTCCAACACAAGACCGTCAATGTTTTATCATAACATAAAAATCAGATGGCTAAATATAATTCACCTCCATTCACTTCTAAACAGAGCACACATTTTCAAAGGTTGCTAAAAGTGAAGTTCCTACTAAGAGTTGCTCAAGATAATGAAGCCCTTCTGCATCAGTTGCTACAGAAAGAAGTCAACCTTGAGAATGGAAGACATAAACGATCGCAAGGTCCTGAACCAAATTAGTTGATATTTCATACCTATAGCAATGGTCTCATCTAAGACGTGATAAAGCATCTTGTTGATTCAGATCTACAGTCCATAATTGAAACATGTACTGATTGCTTATCAATTCAATATCAGAATTACCCTTTGATTCTCGAGAATGTTACAAAGTATGTTTAATCAGCCAAAAGGACTAGAATAGCAAGTGCAGACATATTTTACCAAGTTAATCCAATGATGTATAACGTAAGCTAAATATCATTTTCCACATTGAAACGCAGCGGCATACAGATTCCCATGAAAAATCACATGTCAAAAACATTAGATTTAACCTATTCTTTCACAAGTACAAGTTTCCTAAAAACAATAATACCTGGGTTACAATCACCAGTCGGTGCACATCCTGATCATTGACAATAATCTCATCTTCACCATCATCATGTCTGGGAACATGGATAGATTAGAGCAATTAATTGCAGGTGACACTGATTCAGAATGACTCAGCATGTATACGGACAATCTTTTGTGTTAATTCATCTGAAATGGAATTTTTTATTAGTGTAATCAAACAGAACTTGTAATGTTCCATCTTTTCATCGTTTAGTTTACATTCTCATTCCAAAAAACAAAAGATTTAATAAATAAGGTTATCTTATTTCCCTTTTCCTGAAAAGGTATATGCGGATAAATGAAGGATCATATACAAGACTAGTAAGTTCTAACACTACTAGAACCAAAATTCATATCTTGGGTGTTGACTGCCCCAAAAAAGCCCAAAAGCACTTGATTGAACTAGCCCTACTTCAGATATCCAAAAAGCTTAAGAGAATCCAATTGTCTGATTTGTATGCTCTCATAAAAAAATGAGTATTGACATTAAAACATGAGTGTGTAAGTACACGTATGACTTTGTATGCACAAATGAATCAGCCCAGTGAATCCGATTGTATGATTTGCATGCTGTGATTTGAAAAATATTGACATTAAAAACCATGAGTATGTGAGTACGTGTCTGAATCATATTTCATAAATGAATCAGAACAGACAATCTAGTAATAGAATAGAAGGAAAGAAGATATGCTGACGGTTGAACCAATGAGGATAGAACCACTGGCACATTCAGAGCCGATAAGTAGCTTCCCCATGAAAGAAAAGCCAAAGACTATTTTGTCACAGTTAACATAAGATTCAGTCCTAGGCCCACCAAAAGTGTAAAATTTGCCATTGAATGGTTTCTTGACATAGTATCAAAACCTTTACAATGAGAGTTCACAAGTCCATCCCCCCAAAGATGAGCCTATGCTTTCTCTGCTTCCAGTTTAGTGCCTTCAATATGATAGAGCAATTTAAGTTTAATACATAATCTAATCCTAGACCTCGTCAACTGCTTAAATTTTTAGGTTGCATGGTTACCCAACAAATTTAGTGCCAGCACTTTAAACTTTAAAGAAAGAAAAGGTCAACAAAGTAACAGCAGAAACCAGGTAAGTTACAAAGGTTAAAAAAATTCAAAGATCCGAATTTTCATTATAAAACCAAGGAAACGAGATATTTTCCAAAATGGACTACAAAGAAAATGGCCTGAAAAATATTTTAAGAGAATATACTTTCTGTTTTCAACTACCACGCAACTTTTCGACATCTTTATCAATTCAAAGATATAATGCGACTATTATTAGCATGAAATAAGTTTCCAAATTTTCTAGTTTTCCTTGTAGCAAAAAAGCATTTCAACACAAATCTCCAATTTTCCTTTGTCCTATAAATTTTAAATTACTCCAATTTTCCACAATCAAACACACTCACAAATCTAAGTATCTCATTTATGACGAAATTCTGGAAATGCTTAAACATGTTTTAGATTGCACCCTTAAGTTTTGGAACATTCATCCAAAGAATACATGTCAAGATGTTAACAAATTCTTAGCAAAATCGATTACCAAGTACGGTAATAGTGTGAAAAAAGGAAATGAAAGATCCAATATGAATATGAGTACCTTCTCACTGGAAAATGGTCATTACACTTCATTGTCTTCTGCTCAAGCTCTAGCTCCTCATCAAGCATAAAGGTATTGGCAAAATCATTGGAAAAATCATCAAGGTTCTTGGAAGCCACATTTGATGATCCTTTGTTTACATGATTATTACATATAGTTGGCTCATCAACTTCTGAATGGTCTGGCTGAAGACTGCGGTAGCTGATTCCAAGCTCTGAGAACATCGAGCTTAATTCAGAAGTACAATTTCCACTTGAATCTACATATTCATCCGCAACTGATTGGTTTTCACCTTCATCTTCTGTTTTACTCGCTTGTAAGAATCCAGGAATATCATCATTTGGTAATCCCTGTCTAGCCAAATCGGCATGATATGAAACTTCAGCATCTTCTTCAATGGGATCCTTTGTTTTTTCTTCATTAGTCTTCTCACCAATTTGATCCTCAGAAGTCTGAGCCTTTGGTGATGATCTATGCTCAGTGGAAACTGGAAGCCACTTTAACCAATCTTCACGTTTTCTTATCTTGTCACCCTATCAATACATAAATTCATTACAATTCACCAAAAAAGAAAAGCGTGAAAATTTTGATACACCTTGCAAGGATATCCTGCAATGAGAGTTGAAATATCATAATCGATGCCATAAAAGAGAAGACAATTACAAATTGTTAACTATGCAGTCTGAATATAAGTTTGGCTCCATGATAAACAATAAATGTCATAGTAAACATGCAAATTTTCTTATTTACATAAGCAATTTCTTCCAAACTATTTCAAATGAGGAACAAAATGGATATCTAATTTGATAACTGTCCTATGTCTAAAGAAGAGAAGAAAGCACAGAAAGAATTCACTTCATATCCGAAACAATGTGGTTCACAAGTGTTAGAAATTCGTAGTAATTTGTAGGCATTATGTTAAGGTGAATCATGAATTTTAGTTCAGAAACAGAATTTCAGCATTAAGACAACGTGTTGACTAAAGGAATATCAAAGTAAACGTAAACAGAGTACTGATAATTTAGTACAACTAGGACTCTGTCTCAATCAGCTTATAACCAAATTACGGACTCTAAAATCAATAGTGAGGGGATAGCAAACCTGCACTTCCACTGAACTAGAACTTTGTAGTGCATCAAGGATAAAAGGTATGTCCGTAGTCATTTTTTTAACCTGTAAGATGAGAAATTTGATCCCTTTAGTTTGCTCAGTTAAACAAGGCTAACTTGCTGCAAGTAAGAGGTAGTGATGAAAAAACATTACTTCTCATTGAACTGAAGGCGTACACAATGTGATTAAAAATAATAGTTTACAAGAGTTAATGGGCAATCTCACATTAACAACATGCAACAGAAAAACAAAAACAGAAGAGGTACTAGAGACATAATTTATATGATTAAGCGTAAGATGAGCTGCATTAGAACTCATACCCTTTTGAAGTCGGCAATAGTTGATATTGGAACCCATCCTTGGTCATCCATCAAGGATATTAGGTAGTGGTCAGTTTGCAGATTTTCATCACTGCCATAAAGAGATAGGAAGCAAGTAGCAAATATAAGTAATACACAACAACAATGAGAAGCTTCTTCTTTCAAATATTTTTATAATGACTTCTATGGTTTCACCACCCCATTAATTGGCTCAATTAAGTTTCAAAGGTAGAACTCAGCACACTCAATTCCTAGTTTAGAGTATTAACTCCCACCTAGTCAACTTTTCAATTTAAGGTAAATTTTTTTGACTCATCTAGCAGTGCCATCTCATTACATTTCTATTCTGTCTTAATAGCATAAGATTGCTGATTTCTCAATATCAAATATGAGAGACGATAAACAGACATCGTTTTTCAATCCAAATAAAAGAAACACTGGAACTGATGGGTGTTAATGGCATTTGGGATATAGCTCTGTTGGCTTTAACCTTATTGAGTGTGTGAGAGTCCAAGTGCGTGTGAATCTGAGCGTGTACAAGAGAGAGAGAGAGAGTGAGAGAGTAGTGAAGGAGCAGGCGTAGCCAGAGCAGCTAGAGGAGAAGAAAAAGAACAGAACATCATTAGCTGATGATTCTCAGCAATTACGAACCTGAAGTAATACTCAATTTGTCTTACTATGTTAACCTTTAAAGCTAGCATCTCTTGGGAGACTACATGTATCCCTTGATTCATAGGGTAAAACCGTGATGGATGAGGTCCCCCAAAAGAACCAGGAGGGGGGGCAGGAAAATAATATATAGGTGGTCCTGTGAAATAGATATACATAATACATCAATAATGCACAACGATAAACATTAATAGAAATAGAAATAGAGGAGAATCTTGAACAAGTTTATGCCAAAAGATAATTATAAATGAAGCAAAGAAATAACAAGAAAAGAAACATGTGGGAGAAACATGTGGACAAAGGTAAAAATTAACCATTAGTGCACATAATTAACTTAAGTACAGAGCAATGAGACTAAACAATTACCATGAAAAGTTGGACTGACCACAAAACTCGGAGCAGGTGCAAAGAAAGGATGCCTGACTACAGGCCTTGATGCCATACCCTGTTGCAAGGGGATGTGATCACCAGGACCAAGGGGTCGTTGATGATTCCATGGATGGTTTATATGACCACCTGAATCTCCCATATTAGGTCTTCTGTTTGGAAATTGTACAAAATATGCATTGGCATCACCTCTTACTGGAGACTGAACATTCCCAGGTGGAACAAAAGGCTGCGTTGGGGGTGTCTTGGTCCCACTCTTTAACAAATGTGTTTCAACAGTAGGAAAAGGTGAAGGGCCAGGAGGGTAAGAATATCCAGGAATCGCAATGTGCAGTGGGGGTACCACAGCAGGAAAAACAGGTTGCATATAGGGTTGTGCATAAGGTAAGGGTACGGGGAAAGGAGGTGCCCCATTTGGGTTGCGTTTGGAGCCTGATTTTGGATGCCTTGATGAAAATTTATGAGAAAGATTAGAATTTCCTGAACCATGTAACTGTTGTTGTCCAAGTGATCCCTGGAAAACACAAACAGCTTAGTAAAAGAAAACAACATTATCTGTAACAAACCAAATTACTCATCCAATGAGACGTCGGGTCAAATGAAGTAAAATATCCAAACGAGAAGCATTGATCATGAAAATCAAGATACTGATGCACCGTGAAACTTGGTGCATTCCTTTGCATGATGCTAAATCATTGCCGCCTTCCTAATGACAACTTTAAAGCTTCTATATAGGATTTACAGGAATGGGTAACCTCAATGTTTCTGCAAACTGGCTTATTTCCTAATGGCTTGATACATGGACACCACAGTAAGAATATGCAATAACATCTATGATAGTTGTATAAGGGAAAGCTAATGAAACAAAAGTCAGGTCCAGTAGTTGTAAGCAAGCAATCCACTTCATAACCAAATTCAAATTAGCAAGCAATGAGGCTGAAAGCATACAAAATATTCTATAAATGTAAATCAAAACAGCAACCGAAACACTTCACAACCAAAAGACATGAACCAATTATCAAAGCATCATAAAGCCGTTCCTATGTATATCATTTCATTGCTCCATACACAAGGTGTATTTGCATCAGTATTTGGCAGACAGAAAACGCATATACATTATTCTCTATCTTGCCAATGCTTATTGCAATGTTGATATATCAAAGGACTGCAAAAACCGGTCTGCTTCCTGCTCAGATATTATTTAGCTTGGTGATAGGATTCTTACATAAGAACAGCATGCAATAAGTAATCGAGTGTATAAAATTTTGGCATTTCAATCACAAATCCAATTCCAGGAATCATACTACTGCCTGTCTCCGATGGACAGCAAAAGAACGCTTGAAATATGTAGATCTGAAATACCATGCCCAAATGGGAAAAACGTAAGTAGAATTTTTTAAAAATAAAGACATCAGATATCAGCAAATAAAAAATAAATTGGGAACTTAAAAAATCTGACTCAAACTAGACAACAAATAAATCTCCACAAGAAACTTATCATTGAGCATGAAGACGGCTATATCACAAAACCAACCGACCATTGGGTGTAATTTTACCAGTCCAACATTCTTCCTATCACAAACCCACAAAACTAGAGTAGAAACACTTTCCGTTAGCCTCCTATAGAAATGAAAATCTAATCCCATTCGACAGCGCTTAACAATGTACATATACAAGAATAGTACCAGTTAACGAGCCACTCCATTAGATAAGTACACAACTTACATGACCATCCAAAAATCAAACCAAAACAGAAGGTTGGCATACCTCTGTCGGAGATGGTCGAGGAGACGCAGTCCCAGGTCCATCTCCGGCAACTGTAGCGGGCGGCTTCGCGCCGGTATCGTTACTCTTAGAGCGTTGTTGTTGGTGAGCGTCAGCAAGAGCCGGCCAAGACTCGGCCTGGGCGCCCATCACCGGAGCCTCGGCTATTATCGGAGTTTTCCAAGGCGACTTGGGCCCACTACTAACCTCCTTCTGATCACCCCCTGCTTCATTTTCCGCCATCGCCATAACCACCAACCCAATCACAGCCTCTACAAAAAGCACTAAAACCCCGATTCAACAAACGACCGAAGTCAACTTCAGTAAGATACTACCTAAAGATTCACACTTTCTTATACCCACTTCAATGGAAGGACAAATCAAGTACCCAATTAGCTTCAAAATCGTAAGTATGCAGAAAGGAATCAGAAACCGGAGTTCAGTGTTTGCCCAAGTTGGCGTTTTCAAGGAATGAAAACTGTTAAAACAGTTAAAGCCGTTAAAGGAAATGGGTTTACGGGGACTGCAGATACAGAAAGAGAGGTTTGTGAAAATCGTCCTCGAACTCAATAAGAAGAGATGGAGAGAGACAGAGAGATTAACAGTTCAGAAAGTGAAGCCTTACAGGTGCGTTTTGGGGAATTGGGTTTATCACAGGAGAGTGACAATAGCAAAGCGGTTGGGTATTTCTTTCGAGTGTCAGCTGTTGGGGTCACTTTATTGGATTGGAAGCGGATATTTGGAGACTGGAAATAGAGAATTGAGCAGTCTTGAGTTTTTACTGTGCAAAAACCCTAGGAGGGATCGGTTGGAGGACTCGCTTAATCACATGGGCTTTAGCCCGAAGTAAAGGCCCGAATTTTGCCTTATCAACCATTAGTGAAGAATCCATTTTTTAATATATATAAATTCAATGAAAATTTTTATTTATTTATCTATTTATTTATTTAAACAAATGTATTATCGTAGTTGGGTGAAAGATTTTTTTAATCAATTTTATAATAATAATCAAAACTATAAAAATAGTAATAAAATACTTAAAATTTTAATTTGTGTTAAAAATAATTTAATGCTAAACCTCGCAAGTTCGAATCCCATAAACACAATTTGGGAAAAGAAATATTAATTAATCAACCAGTTTTAATAAATTAATCAATTTTTATAAACTAAAATTAATTGATTGACTTTCATTTAATAGTTTTTTTTTAATTAAACTTTAAATCTTTCCATAGATAAAAATAATCTTCTTCAATTATTTTTTATATTCTTTAATTTCATTTAATCTTTAACCAATTTTATGACAATCTAATACTTCTTTTAAACCTTAAATTTCTTGCCTTATCAGTTTTTAAAACATTAACCTTAATCTTTAAATTTCTCAAAAAAATATCTTAATTTTTTTGTTTTCCAAACAAACTCTTCCCTTTTAGGTTAAAAAGCAACGATGAAATACTCAAATATAAATATGACACTTATATCAATCAAATGATGCCCAAACCTAACTACTTAAATCTAATTTAAATTAATAATTTATTATAATTATCTTAAATTATTAATTTAAGATGATTTTAATCCATCGTATTAATGATATTTGATTAATATATATTTAAAATTTATACCAAAGGTATTTTACTTTTTAGCGTAAGTTAAAGAAGATAAGTTTTTCTAAAAAATTGAAAACTAAAATAAGTTTTTTCGATAATTTTAAAGATGTAACGTTTTCCAAAGTTTTTTTTTTTTTTACTATCAAAAGAAACTAAAACTACCTCATAAAAGAAATACCACAGGCATCAGCCCATACAATCAAGGAGAGGGCGTCAGGAATATCATCCCAAACCTGAAAATTAGAAGCAAGGCCATGACCCAGTTTAGCCAGACAATCTGCTGCAAAATTACCTTCACGAAGCACATGCCGAATAGAGCAACTCCAATTCCTAGCAAGTAAAGCTTGAATATCCACAACCAAAACAGACAGGGGATGGGAAAGGATAACCCCACAAGTCACCATCCGCACTGCCTCCATGCTATCAGATTCGACAATGACTTGCCGAAAACCGTGATCCCACGCAAAAATCAAACCATCTCGAATGGACCATAACTCCCCCACCAAGATAGT